>JARK01000319.1:57380-72396 GCA_000688135.1 Ancylostoma ceylanicum
ACTGGCAGCAGCACTCGACCAATGTTCTTTCCGTGCCGTTGTTGAATTCTAGAATAGTATACTAATTCTCACAACCTTGCCATCATGAGTGCAAAATACCGGAAGCTTCCTTCTCACCTCGTCTCATTCTACAATGGCAGCGCTAAAACTCAGATCGACTTCATTCTCGCACAACATCGCGATCAAAAGCTAGTCACCGATGCAAAAGTTGTACTTTACGAGACCGTGAGAGCAACATCGTCCACTTTTCTGTACCATGGAAATCATGCTGCCAATCAGGATCTACGACGGACGGTGCTAACCGGCCCAAATTAAGTGATGGCGATTCAAAGAGAAGAAAGCCGTCTTAACTTTCCACATCAAGTTCCCACCGGTCACGGAAATCGACGAGACCTGGAAGAACGCAGCCCGAGCGATTGTAGAAAAAGCACATTCCGTGCTTGCCATGACTTAAACAGGTCGGAGGAGAACTGACCGGCAAGCGTGGCTATGGACAGATTAAGTAAAGATGACGGTGCGCGAGAAGAAAGGTCTTCGCTACGTCTTCCTTGATGAAAAACGAATGCCAACTGGCAGAAGTACCTAGAAGCGAAGGAGGCAGCAAAGAAGGGTGTGGATGACATTAAGGCTGAGTACTACGATAATGTTAGCGCGAAATTAGATGAAGAATATGTAGGAGACCGCCCTGGGTACCGTCTGGCGAGGACTCGAGACCGAAGACGTCGAAACTTTCTATGGAGTTGACGAAGAACACGGCCGTCTCCTGATAAACTGCGAGAAGGCAACGCAGAGATGGTGTGACTACTCTGAGAGAATCCCAACGAAATAATTCAGTCATTCGCCCATTCCACAGCTGCCGCCAACTAACGGTCTTAAACAGCCGTTCACCCTAGACGAAATCATGGTTGCGCTGAAACAGATGAAGCCAGGTAAAGCGATGGATCGCGACGCTGTAATGAGGAAACTATTGAAGTCAAGGCGTTGGAACAGTCAGTTGAATAGCTGACAACACGCTTTAGTTGAGATATCGCAGAAAAGGGGACTCTAGTGCATTGGCAGAGGAACAATACTATCCCGATCTGGAAGAGGAAAGGGTCTAACCTCAAAGCGTGAAGATATTCGAACGCACTACCGAACGCAGAATCCGCGACATCATCCGACTTACCACGAACCGGTGCGGTATCGTAGCCAACTGCGGAACGACGGATGCAGTTCATGTTGCGAGCGCGCAGTCTTTTCTCGCGAAGCATCGCGAGAAGAATCCACTGCTTCTAGCATTCCTTCATTTGGAGAAGGCACTAGACCGCGTTTCACACGAAGTCTGACACTCGCTGCGATGGCATGGCATTCCTGAGGAATTCGTCGAGTGGGTCAGGGAGCCACAGAGTCGAGTACTGGCGGCTGCGGACACGTTGGCTGGATTTCCCATTTCCGTAGGAATACACCAAAATTTAGCATCCTCGCCACTCCTCTTCATGGATGCCATCATAAGAGACCTCCAGAGGCCGACGCCACGAGCTTTGCTATATGCGGATAACGTTATGCTCAGAACCATAGGAGGACTTTTCGCAGCAGACGCAGGTCTGGAGCGAGCGTCTAGCACGGTTCGTTCTTTGGCTCAACACGAAAAGATGTGTATATGACGGCCGATCTGAACGAGCGTTTCAGCACTCAGGTTGATGGAAATACCCTCCCGAAAGAAGAGTACTTCAAGTTTCTTGGCTCAACACTCTCAGGTGATGAAAGCTTAGCCATCAATGTCGTCGCTCGCATCAACGGTGGTGTTCGATGACTGGAGTACTGTGCGACAAGAGGATCTTGGATCGCTACAAGTCGAAGGTGTATAGAGCTGTTGTTCGATCCGTCGCAGTGTATCGCGCAGAATAATGTACAGTTATCAAGGAGGTGGAACGCCGTCTGACTGCGACGGAGACGAAGATGTTACGATGGATGGGTGGTGTCACACGAGCAGACCGCACACAAAGGAAAGATCCGAGATCGGTTCGACATAGCCCTGATCGCTGACAAGCTTCGCGAGACCCGTTTTAGATGGTACGGCCACGCTCTGCGCGCCGGCAAGAACATTGTCTGCAAAATAGGCATAGATTTCAAAGTACCAGGAAAGCGGCCGAAGTGACGGCCGGAGCAGCGATGGCCAGACGCACTGTATGCCAATCTGAAGAGATTACATGAGATACGTCCCCCAGGTGTGTTGGGCCAGCCGCGACGGGTTAGGGCATAGACAGAAGGAGGGTGGGTGGAGGCAGTACAGGAACCCGTTAGAGACCGGAGACGCAGAGAGCGAGAGGAGTAGCGATGAGCGACCGGCTACGGTTTTAATTGGGGAACGTATCTCGTGCAACCATCTGAAGCGTTCAACCATCTGGTGCCCACCCTGACCAGGCGCACGATAGAAATGGCGTCAGAAGATGACAGAGGCTAAAGAAAATTTACTATGTTTTCATCACTTCAGGTTATCTTGCGTTCTACCAAAAATACGAAATCTCTTGTCTTGTTATTTCGTACATGATCCGGAAAGGAACTTCTCACCTCTCCCTCATTCGTCAGTCCCTCTCCTCCCTCACAAAGCTGTCCTTGCTTGTTTCTACATGAGAGTACAAAGCATCGTTTGTTTAAAGTTTTATTCTGCCAAAGTCGAACGACTATAAGATGCTCAATTTTTCAACTTTTTTTTGTATATCCGAAAAGGGTAGAAAGAAATCAATGCTACTCAAGCGGTGGCCTTCACACTGCCAGCTCTAAGCTTATTGAACATGAGGCAAAACGTTCCCTCCCTGAATGAGGAAAATTTTGTAGCCTTCCTCTCGTTCAAAATCCATGATCTCATGCCATGGCTGGAATTTTCAGTGGTGCCACGAAGGAAGATGTCAACCATGGCCATCAGGTCCCCCTCCTGCAGTAGTTCATGGAGGATGGTCAAGATGGAGCAATGACGACAGATGCCCTATTCAACAATGTCACGTTACTGGCAGTATTGCAGTAAAACCCCAACACCGTGACTGTGTGAATCCAGCGTAAGTGGTCTTGCCGAAATGGTAACCTTTCACTAATATCCGAAGAAAATGGCGACAAATTATCCAAAATTATCCAAAAATTATGAGGACTGATTTGACATGTGCGATTCTATAATATCAAGATATGTACCTTGACCATTTCGTTGCCGTCTAGATAACGCACCTTTACCTCCTCCCAGTTTAGTCATTTACTTTGAAATGTTCCAGTAGACTGTATAGAGCAATCGTGTGTACAACCCTATTATCTGTAATGAAAAATGTAATTCAGAACCAGAGGCGATTTCATAGCTGCTAATATTCCCGCATTGTACCAGTAAGAGCTGCAAGGCAGCCTTCCTTAACAAAAATATTGTGAATGTCGTACGATGCATTTGAGTGCCAGCATTTCTCTTGATGTCGTAAGTTTCACGATCTGTGGCAACTCTGCGTGCAAGCTGTAGGACGAGTTCTTTCACTAAGGACATCTTCGCTTTAACGGCCTTTCCCCATATTATGGAAACCTCAGCGAGAAGCCAACAACTTCTTTAAGATGTGTTCATACGGCAAACGAATCATTAGCAAAAACAGTTTTTTTTTTCTCAGAAAACATAGCAACCTATTAGAATGGTATATAAGTTCTGATCCTACTACTAGCTTTCGCTTCAAAATCAAGTACTGTCTTCAGGTTCAATTTTTGTTTAATTGTTTCTTTAACAGAGGCATCAGGCATAACATATTAGGCCATTCGTGATTTTTACACTATGGTTCCGTCAAGAACGAGGGGAAGTTCGTACAAGATTTCGTATCGTAAACCTCAAACAAGGTGTAGATTCACGAGTTTCACGGTTCATGCAGGATCCATGTATGTCTGTCTGAGCAAAACGGTTCCTTATCTCCTTCCTTTAGTGGCCTTCAGTGTTCCTCGAACAGTTCGTGAGACAATTAAAGACAGCACTCACGCTCAAAAATGACATCGATTTTTTAAAATGAAACTCTACTCTGGTGGGTGTACTTGTGTCCATAACAGAGAACAAATCATCTAGAAGCGCAAAGTTTTTGAGAAATACTGAGTTGTACATTATCAGGATGAGCCCATGCGGACGAGATCTATCGCCGCTGATTTGTGTGGCTGCGGCGGTGCGGCGGATCTCCGTTATGGGAATATTCTGGTCGATGTCATATCAGCTGATAAACACAGCCAGCGCCCGCCGCGCNAACGCCGACCACTTCATCCTTTATCTTTCATCCATTGTCCTCTATCCTCTATACAAAATCTTCCATAGGTATGTACACACCCCCGAAAATGATGGTACTTACAAGGTTCAGCACAGGAAAATCTGAGAATCACGGGGTGAGTCTAAACATCTTTTTCCATAACTCCATGTAAAACTATGAGAACTAGAGTGTTCGCGTACCGGGTACGCTAATTCTATTGACGATCATAAGTTTTCTCGAGAAGTTGAGCGGAACTGTGTACCAAGATTTTCTGAGGTCCGTCTATGCTTATGAAACACATCGTAGCTGTAGACTGTAAGCATGAGCATAGCCGGATGTTCTGTGAAACGAAAAAATAATTGAAGGATAATAAACTAACTGGTAATTTCGTTGTAAAAATAAGAACAACGACCTTGTGACCAAGTGACCAAGTTTTCGGCCCACCTAAAAAATATACCAATGGACTTGGAATTTTTAACTGATCACCGAACGAAAGCATGATTTCCCTTCGATGGCCTAACCAGGAGAATCTGCCTTGCTTCTTTTCAAGGGACCCTCATTCGCAGGGAATGCGTGGTGATGCAGTGCTTCATGCATACTAACGTGCGAGATTCGAAGAGAGGCAGAGGAGCGCCGCTGGGACTCGCCTTCCTCAGCTTTCCCATTCCCATTGGGGATTGTTCATGCATACGGATCCAAGATAATCTTCTCCATCCTGGCTTTATCGTTTTTCCTCTTCAGTCCATTAATCTAAGCGAGGTAGAAAAGCCGTTATGAGCTGCATGTTCGCCTTGAAGCGGAAGCAAATTGGGATTGTTTCATGTGACGAGCACTCAAGTCATTCGGCTGTGGAGAACCTGGCCGTTTCCACATTACGACAAGACAAGAAAGCTCAGAAAACGTCTTGCTTTCAATCCCCATCGTAAAAGTAGTTTGATGGGACCCTACAAATTGAACATTCGCCTTCCAGAGCGTGACCGGCCACTCTCTCGAAATAGGATTAGTTTCTGGAAGTCAACATCCGCCCTAAAAATGAAATTTTCTGAAGTCGACGTCCGCATTGAAAACATGTTTTTGGAGCGGTTCCAAATGCCCCATCATGGAAAAATTGATTAAAACAAGAAAGGCAAAGTTCGTCGGAGTTTCACCAGAATTCCAATTTTTTTGGGGCTCTCCAATTTCCCTCTTACCCATATTATAATGGAAAGCACATTCTTCGTATGTTCATGGGAATGTTGGAGAAAAACTCCTATAAATTAAATAAGAGAAAGAAGAACATAAATATTCCAAGACTTATGTGAGTAAGGAACTCGTCTCAACGAATCGGTTTTTATACTCCGCGTGAAATTTACCGCCTGACATGTCGAAGGGTGGAATTGCAAATGACATTGGCATTGCAGTGCCGATATGACAAATTAGCAGAAATGAAACTGTCATGGCCTTAGCATCGAGGAACTTTAACAGTCGCGCCAACGTCGTCGCAGATTTACAGATATCCTGATCTTTTTGTGAGGAAAACAAATAGGAAAGGACACATATCATTAGATTGCGTATTCTTGAGTTCGCAGTTATTAAAAGTAAATGAAGATTTTTTTCTAATGGAATCAGGTAAGAGAATTTCCCAGAAAGGCTCAGGACATGATAACTTATCGGAACAGAATACAGCTACCGCCATTTTCAGGAAAGTTGTGCATTGGACACGTCCCAAATTCTAAGCTATTCTAACGCATCATAAGAAATGGTTGTGCACCTAAGTACACCCAGCACATGGAATAAATATGATTTTTGAAATGAATGATATCAATTTTCCAACGACTCAGATCCACCTTCCGGTTAACAGGAATATCCTTGGAGCATTTTTCAGATCAAAACACGGGTTTTTCGTGCGTTGCGCTCAAGACATATATGGGTAAGGAGTAAGCCGCCCCTCCCCCACAAAAAATGCACCCATCGTGACATGTCTTTGCCCTGTTTCCAAATTCTTTTTTTTTTTCAAAACGCATCTTCCGATCGGATAAAAGACCTCTGACGGATATAGTCCTTGCCAAAAAGACAGACATATTGAGCGGTGTGGTTTCAAAGCGTCGCGGTTGCATAATCGCGGCGAGACCCACTCGAACCTTTCACTTGGGACATGCACTCTCCGCATCCCTCTTCCAGGTCCCACTTCGATTCTGCAGTTCCATCTATCTTTTTGAGAAGTACTGTATGTTGACTCAAATGGTTGTGAATCTACAAACACTATGGCGTGATCATACCATCGGCACGAAATTACCAGTATTTCCAATGATGTATCAGGAGCCTGCAGAGTTTCCTACGTATTTTTTTTACCGAAGCCGTACTTGCGAGGATGGTAAATGTCCGACAGTCTTTCTCCTGGGCTCTATTGCTCTCCTCTTCCAAAATGTCGGAACTGCCGGCATGATCGGAATCGAATATTCAGATTCGAATACGTTTAGAACGTGATTTCATCCTCACAATAGTGGCACCTCCCAAGATTGCGATTATTTCATTTTACCTTTTCATTCGATTGCCTTCAAGGAGGTACAAATATAGAAAGTGGTACAGGCACCGAAGAGTTTGGAACAAAGTAAATCCCTCTACTGCACACGAAAGAAGAAGAAGAATTCAATTTGTGACCAAAAAAACCAGATGAAGTAATGTTGTTTTTATTCTTCAAGAAAAAAAAACAGAAGAACTGAGTTGCTGGATATGTTCACCGGTATTACGCCGGAAGCTCTGCAACCTCCAACTTACAATTATTTGAGAAGAAGTCACAGTGTTCTTTGTCAGATATGCACGCAAGTAGGACAGAATTTAAAAAATCGTCCAGAAGAAAACAAAAACCCATCCGATGGAGCAGGAGAAAGAACATTGTGCATACTTCATGCAAAAAACCCCATGTGCAAACCTGGTAACGGAGTAGATAAGGACGAACGCGTGTCCTTTAGAGATCGACAATCGTTGCATAGCTGGAAACTGATGACTTCCGGTTGTGTCCGTTATTTGCAGCGTGCACACATTCTTCTGATTGCAGCTGATTACCTAAAATAACTCTGGCTAACATTGTAGACGTATTATACTTGCGATAAACTAACTCGTACGATCGAAATTGGACCAAATTGGTTGGACTGAAGCTTTGCGCAATGTTGTAGGAATTTGGCTGTTACAAAGTCGAAGTGATCTAGAACGCTTGATCTATAATACTTTGACCTATCGTGACCTACTCCGGAGGCACCTTGGAGCCGTCTCTCAGTCCAGTTCACTGCACATGTCTATGCCATTGCTGATCCAATCCATTACGCGCTATCGATCGATATATCGATTACTTGGAGAAAACCAGTAAATGGAAAGTTTACTCCGACATCCAGTAGGTCATCGGAAAGATCTCCTCGAGACAAATCGAATGGTGACGAAACCGATTCGATTGGAGCAGTTCTAAGGAAGTTATGACAAAGCGACGGTGAGCGACGGTGACTCCGCGTTGCGACCGTCGTTTTTCGACATCCTGCGAGCAGTATTGTATACCACCGGAATCAGCGTGTCGTGCAGATCCAGAATCTGCTATTATCTCAACCACAAAGATGAGATGGCCCTTGCATTTAAGAGCAATACGTCATCACTCACTTATGGCCGCGCTTTCCCAAAGGCTAGAGCAACCACTCGTTGGTTGAGTCCCTCAATCGAGCAATTACTAGAGCTGACTAGTCATGTAAAGCAATGAAGTGGGCACTGTGCGTCATAGAAAATGGATGTTTTTTTAGATAACTGACTTCTCACGCTGCGCTACATTTAGAATGTACTTGTAAAGGTCACCAGGTGCAATTTCTCTTTGGACGGGAACTAGCAGTGCAACTGATATGCTTTACGCCAAAAAAAAAACAATTTCTTGTAAGGAAGTGATTTATAGCCTAATTATTAGGGTGTTAAGTTGGAAATGCGCATTTTTGCATGGGACAAATTATTTTTTTAAAAACAAAGCTACAACATCCCAGTCCAAGTTCAAAGCAGAATTAGTATTGCTGAATCTTCGACATCTTCCACAAAAAGAGTGAGCGCTCTCCTCTGGGTTATCGCAGCGCAGTGACTCAAAATAGCGGCTTACCCAAAATTTGGTTTCGTCGCAGTTCTGGAATTTTTCTCATTTATTCAAGGCTTAAACGAAGCAAGCAAGTGGTCGCCTGATAGCGCCAAGTCTGGGCTATTAGGCGGTCCCATATGCGATTCCTGATTCCGGATGGGAAAAACAGGGCAGACCATGAAGCGATTTGCAGTCACTATTTCGGTTCAGTTACCCAAGTTAGGGGCCATTTTCGGATAACCTATTGTCGCATGGATTTAGCCAAGTAATATAGCAAAAATTCTCTTAATTCTATATATGATTTGTAGTGGTGCTCCGCTGCAGTTCTACGCTTGTTAACAACATAAAATTAGGGAACAGAAATTCTAAAATTTTGGTCGGTCTTCTTATAAATTCCTTTAAAAAACAACGAATGAAGGAGTACTCAATAACCAGCATATGGAAAAATACTACATGAATTGCTCTTTCAGGATTTATCAAAGCTTCGCGCAAAACGTTTGGCATTCATAAAACCGTCGAAACTTCACCGCGCATTCCCAACTTAACACCCTAATAAATACATAGTTTTGAAAAAAAAACTTGGATGGATAAAAAATGCAAAAAAAAATGCTGCGGAGCTTGGAAAATCTTCCTTGAGCATATTTAGATTCAGAATTGAAATCAACGGAAATCTTGGCGCTGATATCCAGAAGCGACGTTTGATCCATGACTTGTGCAAGAACAACTTCTAGGTCCTAAGAGATTTTCACCCAATCGCCCAGATCTCGATCAGCTTTGTGCTAGTTGGCTAGGGCAATAGATCTGTATTTAGCAGCACGAGGTTCTTTTATGTCCTTTTCCTGTTGCAGTCAATCTGGGTCACTCTGTAGTAAGTCCATAAACCACTGAAAAAAAAGAATGGAAACAGTACTGCCTCCTGCGTGCCAACCTTCAAAAACAGGTCCCCTGGCATGTCGTTCGGTGAAAAGGAAGAGATTACTATTCTAAGGATGTGACTACTCTCGTGGTACTGTGCAGATGAGCGGTCGGCGTAATCATTGTTTCTTACTTCAAGTGTCTAAATTGACATTGTTTCCCTTTTCCAAAAGTCAATTATTTGTTTTAAAAATAAACAGTTAGTTATTCATTTTAAAATCTAAACAAAAATGTTCAATTAATCTATTTGTGTTAGATGTAATCAACAAAAGTGCAGTACTCAGCGAAATGTTCAAACTAACTATTTGACCCGTGGCCACCTTAGCATCCTTTTTGAAGTTTTTGTGTCTCTTACTGTGTGCTACATGCTTCCCGAAAATTGAGATAATTATGGATGGGCTCCGCTTAATGATTGCTTATGGGACATGAAGTGAGGAGGCCTAGTGAAGCCAATTTCAGGCCAATTCCAGCGTTGATGATCTTCGGCGAGTTACGGCATTCTGGGTAGCGAGGCCCCGCAAAAACAAAACATTCGCTCGGGATGAGAAAGACGAAAGAGTGAAATTTCACGTTTCTTACAATGATTTACTTAGAATCGTACTTCTAATAAGAATAAATTCTCACGAAAATCACAAAATTCGAATGAATCTTATAACTTATTTTCTACAGAATAACTCTCAAGATCAGTAGTAGGCCTTAAGTGATTTGGTTGAAAGATGAAAAATATTCTATCCATGTTTCAGGGAATGTATCTACCCGTAACTAGCTTATTGTCAGAAGTACCTGGGCTAGGATTTATGAACGCCTAACCAAGCGGAACCAGGCTAGCAAACCAATTTTTACGTCCTGCATAACCTACCCTATAGGGCTACCAATAACGCTAGCCTATCATAGGTTTGCTCAGTTATTGTTTAATGAATCCCAGCCCTGGTAAAAACTAGTCCATGGTATTAAATAGTACAACATATCTAGGAGTAGGGAAGTTGAGGGGGCACCAATGAAAATAATGAGACAGGTCTCGTAATTTGTCATTGCTATATAATGTTGTTCAGGTTTCAAAGAATTAAAATGAAGGTAGGATGACTAATAATATTGCAACTGCCATTTGCTAATGTGTACAAATATTATAGTAACAGGTAGCGAGCACTAGATTATTAGGTCAAGGAAAATATGAGAGGGAAGGATTTCAAAGGTGTAATGTTCTCCAAATTTCTCGTTAGTTCTTCTTTCCACGCTTGGAACAAAGCGTCACGAAAGACTGACGACTTCCTCAATCGCAATCTGATAACAACGAAAGGAGAGCTTAGACTCAATTTTCTCAAGCGCTGGGGAATAAATCTTTACTGAGCTCGTGGAGAATGGGAAAATCCTCGCTCTTTATCGGTTTTCCAGAGAAAGAATCACCAAAAAAGAGAAGAATGGGAATAATAGAGAGAAGCAGAGGAAACTCCAGAGGAAAGGGGTAGCTCGCACATGCTGCACAGCCTGTTTTGACATGTTGGAACAGGAAGCAAAATGATTGAGACGAGAACGAGAATAGTGATAGCAATGGAATATGTGGATGCGCAGACAAGCAGAGTGTCACGAGGTGCGCAATGCGACGCGTGCTACCGGGCCTCGATCACTGAACGCTGTTGTAGAGTTCAAACCGATCAGGGAGCAAAAAAGAAAGTTGCATCCATGCTTGGATAAGATTTAAAATAAGATTTTGGCAAAATGTCAAGGGTAAATTCGGCTTTTTTCAGATATTCAGGGTAAATTATGGCCCTGAATGCGAGCAGACTGCGCTTACCTGTCTGTAGGTATCCTCGATCGTAGGAACATAGTTCTCCGAAAAGGTACCCTTGACGAATCGCTGCACAATGGACGATTTGCCGACGCCGCCGGCGCCGAACACCGCGACACGGTAATCGGACGACTGCGCCTCGGCGACGCGAGCGCCCTGAAATATCGGATCAGCTGATGGTTTATGGACAGGTTGCCCTTCGAAACCAACCGAACCAGAAGTGTTGGCCGTGTCCTCAATGCTGACTGTCGTTTCGTCTGGAACGCAACCAGAGTTAGTGGTGCAATCAAGGCGTTGACGAGCAAGTTGTGTAGGAATAAGCGACGTGCACGAAACAAATTACATTGCCACGGATGAGATTTTGCGGGTTTTTCCCATGCTTTACCGCCTCATTTGTAGGCGCTAACGTGAACGAACGGAAATATTCCAACGTAAACGAAGTTTCGCAGATTTTAAAGATCGACAATAGAGTTTGAACTATTAGGTTGTCGGGAAATGATTGAGACACTCCAGATTTTTGTCACTTTTTAAAATTTTTCTTTTGAATTAGGAAGCTTCAGGACTTGTTATAAGCACACTGTGTACCTATTGCCTTGGGCCACCTTTTAGGGGCAGACGTGTCTGCACAGGTTCAGGAATCGGGGAACTACAGGTCGAAGAATCCAGCTGTGAATGGTCGAAAATCCCCAAAGTTGACGGAGTGTTGCTCTGCCATGGAGTGCCTGAGTGACCAAACAAGGTCTTAGTTGGAGAGCACAAGATTGGGCAAGGATATCGAGCATGGCAACGTGGTCCATGTCTGCTCCTCCTGCTGAGGACGAATCGACAAAGCCATATGAGGGTGATTTTTGTCGACCAAAAAGTGCCTTTCCACTCGTCGATGTCTCTTTTATCGGCATTTGCTGGCCATCTCCTTGAATTGACTACTGTACAAGTTAGCGTTACCCATTCCGTTGCTTGCCAACAAATCTGGAGGAGCACGCCCTGCTCATAGGCTCAGGGGGTTGCCTAGTTGGTAAATGTCTTTGAGGAAACATATCTTCCGAAACAAAAGGACAGAACCGACGATTTGTGGCTGCATGGGCGAGGAGCATCGAGTCAAACATGATGATGGTATAGTCGTCCCTCTTGCTCGTACAGGCGCTCAACAGGAGCTCATAAACGAAAATCACTCGAATTAGTTGCCCCCCAATTTTCGTCCCTGCTTGAACAATGGCGCAGTGCTGCGCTCTGCCATATCCATGGCGTAAATGCCAGGAGGCCAGGCTATCATATACTCACAAATCCTTGGCACAAGTCATGTGGGAAGGATGCAAGAAAGAATTTTTGGTGGAGTGTCTCAATCATTTCCCGACAACCTAATAAAAATGGGGCGGATCATTTTTCTGCGATTGGAAGGATCCAACCAATCACAGAAGTGTGACCATTCTTCCCATCGCGGCCCACATCCTTATGGTTTAACAGGTAACAAATAATGGAATTTGTATTTTACTTTGCGTACTGCATCATTTCCTTCACTCTTAAAGTCATCTAAAAGAAATCACATCTAAAAGTCATCTAAAAGACAACATACCTAAAAGAAAAAAACAATAGTTGAGAAAAGTGTGGGGGAGGAGAACTGCACGATGAGGTAGTGAAATCAAATAACGAGTGAATGATAGTAAAGACAATTATTTTATGCGAGAAAAATATAGAATTCCATCTTCTTTTCGCTGTTCCTGACCTACAGTGTCACCTCTTTTTTTCCTACAGGTAAAGATGAAAGTTTTGTGCCCAAATCTAGAGGAACCGGCGGAATTTGACTTTTACTGTTCTGAAGCTCTTTCAACGGAAGCTGTACTTATGGCAAGCAAAGGGAATAAATCCCCATAAAGCTCCAACACATACTCAAACTTGATTTGCAATGTTCGTACTAGAGCTTGTGAGATATGCGAAAAATCCTAGCGTCAATAATTGTAGGTGTGTTAAATATGTAGCCGCCATTGCAGCCCCCTTCATTTTTTCGTTTTGGAGCACCTCCAAGTGCATTTGAATGAATACACTGACAAAGAAACGGTTTTGCTGCGATACAACGTGTTATAGGTCGCACTATCACATTGACCTAGTTCCAGCCCATGAAAGTCTGTAGTTTTGTAGCAGAATTCATTGCCATTTCTGGAAACACCACAGGCTTACTGCTCATCAAGAGTTCCGTCCGGAAACTCGCAGAGTTCAGGGGCGGCATGTTGGGATTACCTAGGGTGAACGTGCTGAAACCACACAAATTCACACAACGTCAGAATATTCATCCTGAGTAATCTTAATTACGCATCAAGGGCTAGAAGGCACTGTAGACTACAACTTCCATAAGAACTTCCAAAAATCCTTTCAGTATAGAAGAGAAAACTGTGTGAGAAATGTTTATGAAAGCCGTCACTTATCCTTTGGCAATCTAACAACGGAGAATCTCAGATGTTCTTTGTTATAAAGTAGCCCTCCGACAGATTTCATGTAAATTCTAGCTTATTTCTGCGTAGATCATGGACTCAAATATCAGCTTTTTAAAGGGAAAATGTGATTGAATTCGTCACTTATTTCATTTTCATCACGTGCATATACAATAGCGAGCAAAAAGATTGCAACTTTTGGTTTTAATCTGTATCTTCGTTCAAAGCAAAGCCTGGAGGTTCAAGTTTTAATGGATGTTGTAGATATTGATGTGAGTTGAAAATACGTTGCAACCTCCTCATTCCATCAACTTCATCTTTTTTAAGAAAATTTTTTCTCGCAGAGGTCCAAATCTGTAATTTGGCACAGTTGGCAATGTCTCACAAAATGACGTCTATCATTGAGATCTGGCCTCGAATAGCTTCCATTTAACAGAGTCGACCTGTTTCCACTAGAAAATGGGCATGCACTGACCACTGGTGCACATCTGCATAGACTTTATGAGCTTAATCCAACAGTGGTCTTGTATGGATGTTCCTGCCACCTTGGTTCCCTCTATCAACTCTGCTCAGAGGAGAAACATGCTGCTGATGCTTCTATACGTTAAGCTAAATGTGTTCGGTTCCAATGCAACTCAGTGCTCCCCTAAAATCCCGAAATACTCCGACTGGTTGCAATGAAGCCAAGTGTGCACATCATGGAAAATAAGTTTTGGAATTTTTTCTATCTTGCGGAGGAAGGTACCTCAACCATCCCACGAGTGGTAAAGATTCTCCAGGAATACTAGAATATTGCCGTGTACATGACACTTCATGCCGCCATGATTTTGATGAGGTAGACTTTACAAAGTTGCAATGAATATCACGATACACCACCGAATTGGGATACTGTAGCCTGTCACAATAAAAAACGGCTAATTCAGGTTGTATTGGAGGGAGCAAACTAAACGAGACATTTAGACAGCGAATAAAACTGGACGAAGTGTGAAAACTTGTGCGTGGAGCAAGGAAGTACACGCACGCGTTCTAGTGAACAGCAGTTCTCACTTCGAGTAGCCCAGTTTCGACAAACCCAACGCTGCATGAATCGTCATGTACACGACAATATTGTGGTAATCCTGGAGGATCCTTAAAACTCATGGGGTGGTTAAGGTACCTTCCTGCGCGAGATAGAAAAAATTCCAAAACTTATTTTCCATGATGTGCACACTTGGCTTCATTGCAACCAGCCGGAATATTTCGGGATTTCAGGGGAGCACTGGGTTGCATTGGAACCGAACACCTTAAGCTTAACGTATAGAAGCGTCAGCAGCATCTTTCTCCTCTGAGCAGAGCTGATAGAGGGAACCAAGGTGGCAGGAACATCCATACAAGACCACTGCTGGATTAAGCTCATATAGTCTATGCAGATGTGCACCAGTGGTCAGTGCATGCCCATTTTCTAGTGGAAACAGGTCGACTCTGTTAAATGGAAGCTATTCGAGGCCAGATCTCAATGATAGACGTCATTTTGTGAGACATTGCCAACTGTGCCAAATTACAGATTTGGACCTCTGCGAGAAAAAATTTTCTTAAAAAA
>JARK01000320.1:0-11874 GCA_000688135.1 Ancylostoma ceylanicum
GAGTTCCACTACATCCATGCACCTATGATGAAACATCGGCCGACCGTCTCGTAAGTTTCGTCTCACCCTCCAACCCGCTCTATCTCGATCTATGGGCGGAGCCCATGATGAAACAATGCCATCACGTGCCGGCCCCCCACGTCTGCGCTCTAGAAAATTTTGTTGCACTACCAGGATTTATATAAGAGGATACAATATTTCCTGACCTGAGTTTCAATGTCAGGAAGTACGGGAATAGAGGAATTACGAGCCTAACAACTCCAAAGGTACTGGAGAACCACTAACTAGCCAAGAGCTCTCCGTAATGTTTTATTCTGCAGGTTATTTGCATCTAATATTTAGGCTGATTTGGCTAAGGGTTGTTGAAAATCGAGCGCTGTTCGAGCACGAGGGTTCCACCCAATTCCGCATTTGCGTTATAGACCTCATCAAAATCCACATCTGTATTTCGAAAGTTTTCACTCATGGAAATCAAGCCAAAGTAAAGCCAGAGAACAAGGAAAAAGAATAACAGATCGTTCTTCTTAACTGCGCAATCAGTTCAACACCGCAGTATTCGCTTATTTTTACTCCTTCGAAACGTCAATTACGTGAAGTTCATGCATTTCCCAATAATATGCTTTCTCGAGGTGCGTTAAGATTTTGGAAACCGGAAGCTCGATGCAGGTTTCTTCGACCATTTCCAAGCCTAAACTTTCTTTTCTCCTGATTTTTATACTTTACCTGTTGTTCAGTTTTTATATTTTCTGTACGTGTTTTAATCTCTTTAAATCTAATTCTTTTAATCCATCTTTTTTCGCCGTGGTCAACCTTGTGCTCATTGTTCTGCTTTGATTACATGGCTCCAAAACTATACATAAAAATGCAGAATATGTAATCGTCTGGGAAAGTGTATGGAAGGCAAAATGGGCTGTAGAACCCGCAATATGTCCTACTGCCGGTGTTCGTGGAAGTTCCTGGGAAAGTTTTAAGATTCCCGCCCATGCGCATACGTAGAATGAAGGCGTTTTTTTTCCTTCAGGACAACTGGATTTATCATGATGCCCTTTCTAATACTTGTCATCACTAGCTGATGCCACTCTTCCAAGCGAAGTATGGTCATTTTTTTCCTGAAAAGCTCGCCTACTTCACAAGGGCTTCACTTTCTGGGAGCGTCGGTGAATTCCACCACAGGTATGGTGCCGGCAGAATTTTCTTGGTTCATCTAGGTAGCTGCCACCTAGCAAGGGGCGGAACATTGGCGCGGATGCTCTGGTTGTCTGCTGCACCTCTCGAGGCAGTGGGAAAGCACGACTTATCGGTCTTCCTCGGTGTCTCTGCCCAGTATGCTCGCTGCTCCGGTGCAGCAGAGAACAAGGGTGCCCGCATCGCGGTCCTGCCCCTTGTCTACGACCGTTTGGAGGTCACTGTACACTACATACTACTGTACCCGTGTCATTTGCATACTCCATCCAGGACAGGAAATGTATCTGATGTCCGCCATTTTGACGTACACTCCATTTGTTGATTCATAATGTACTCATTGGGATTCGATCCACGTGCATCAGTGATATTTTTAACAAATAAGAAAGAAAAGAAGAACAAGAACAATTATGTATTTGTTATATGATACCGTTCCTGTTCCCCTCTTCTTACATCGTTTCACCTACGAATTTCACCGTTAGTAGACCACGGTCCGGGTGAGTCATTACCTTGGGTAAGCGCGCTAGCACTCCTAATAGAGATAGGTAAATTTGTGCGTCGTTGACTTGTTTGCCTAGGTCACTCCCAATGATGCATACAGTTCCAGATTCTGTTGAAATGAAAATGATCATCAGATCCCACGGAACGTGCTGAACGTAACTTGTCACAAAGTTTTAATAGTAACGATATGTCTATCCTTCTGTTGACAAGCAGAAGATCCTCTGATCGTTTACGGAGAGGAGCCGTCCGCGTCGCGTAGCGAGTAGGCGGCGACGTGCTGGGACTCTCAGTCACGGAATTATGCCAATCAACATCAATTACAATCTGCGAGCCGACGTCTTCTGCGCTACATGCTACACGCACTTCTCCCCTAGCTCAGTTTTTCTAGGCTCATGAATTGAATTGGGTGAATTTGTAGGCCAATAAACAGCGGTTATGTATCCAATTCGAGTGTTCTTTATCCACTTCGTCCTCCACCATTGTTTATTCACCTACGTGCTCATTTTCACTGCGAATGCGCTGCATTGGCGAGGAAAAAACGTGAAGTGAGATTGATAGGCCTTTCTAATTAATTCAGTGAAGATAACCTGCAGAAAAATGGTTGGACACATCCGATCCATAAGGTTTTTATATGTGGACCAGGCCCCAGCGCGGCTTGTCGTCGGGCAAGCTGGGCTTCGTAAGAGGGACAAAAAGCAAAGGGGGCTTCGTACGGGGTGCGAGGCAGCAACGCTGCAGGCGTAGGATCATGAATGAGCAGTGGGAGAGGCGCGCTTGCTGTTTAGTGCATGATGTTGAAGCTGCAAGGCCCTAGCTCAGTCAACACTTCACGGATTGACACCAAATTTGGGGTGAAGAAGCGCCTACGTACCCGCAATAAGTGTTTGAAAAATGAGGCTAAACTTATGTGAACTAAGAAATTGTATGCTCGGTAAAGTGGCCAGCCTATCGAGGACAGGCTGAGTCCTAGCTCAGCCTGTCGTGAGCATACTTCTCCTACAAAACGCATAAGTTTCCATCCATTTTTCATGCACTTGTACTATTTTCCATTTGCTATCCAACACCCTACAAAGTGCTACTCATGGGCTCGTATTATCAGTGTTTATCAACTTCTCCGATTTTCCATAACTTACGAACTGTGTTTTTGCCGCGCTCCATTGCTAATTTCGATAACACGGTCCTTTAACATCGGTTTGTACTTCATTTGCTGTCGTCTACGTGTATTGGTCTAGTTCTAGGGTTTCCTTGCAGTCCAGTTACTGTTTCCGATGCCATTACTCGTCATCGTGTTTAGTTTTGCTTTTCTTGTACTAATTCGCGCATAGCTAGTGTGATTTATGACCATGTTCGGAGTTTGTTTGTTTTGTTGTATTTATAGCGCATCGGATACCGGCTCGATCGGACTATAAATTATGCATATTGATGCTCGTCGGAATCCCACGCGTTTGATTCCGACGAGGATCGGTACGTCCCTCCGTTCTCCGATCGGATCGGACTCCGACGACTATAACTACAGCTTTAGTCGGCGTTGTCATGATTTCGGGGAGTTTTTGAAGAGGAAACGTTGTTCGTGAACATTTCGTGGTAACTTCCGTTGTGATTAAATTCAAGGGGGCTTCGTAAAATTCTGGATTTTCAAAGGGGGCTTCGTCTTCGCTTTGACCTCACGACAAGCTCGTGCTGGGGCCTGATGTGGACGGATTCTCTTGGAGGCAGCACCCACGGAAAATTTCGTCGCTGAGATTTCAGCTTAATCCTCCAAGTTTTTGACAAAAAGCAGCACAGTGAAGTGTTCTCATGAATGAATAGTTCCCGGATTCTTCAGTTCTTCTACATTAGAGCAAGGTGGTCGAGTACACGGATGGATTCGAACAAAAAGAGTCGATAATGCCCCCACTGTTGTCACCTTCTTTCTTGATTGAGTTGAATACTTGACTAGAAGACATTTTTTTCGAGCAGAAAAGCGCAAACGGAGAAAAAATGGGTAGTTCATCATAGAAACATAATCCAGAAAAAAAAACCTCGTGATAAGTGATTCTCTTAATAAAGAATAACGCACCCAAGAACAGCAGAATTTCGACTCTAGAGCATCTATCAGATACTGCGTTCTTCCCGAACATGGTGCTAAGATCCTGAGATTCATGAATAGTTAACTCGCAAGCCAACGATGGTTAGGGTGACATGTTTTCCTATAGACTACCTAATGTTGAGAGACGCGCGACACAAAAGTTGGTTTGTTAACCTGGTTTCGCTTGGTTTTTTATCCCCAGCCCTCACATCAGCCAATTTTTGGCCACGAGAGAAAGTTGGAATTGAATAGCTGTTTATTGAAAATGGCTTTTTGGGCTTCCCGGATTTCCACTTTAATTGTATGGGATTCAGGAAAATCTGATGCAGATAACGATAGCAACGATTGCTCCTTGCAGAACGTGTTGTAGACTTTCTCTTTTTCTGACTGACTCTACACCAAAATACAAAAGGTGGCCGGGAAGGTAAAGGATCAATGTCTGGAAACTCAATTGAAACTTACATATAGTCGTTCTTGTAATGTTTATTTTTGTTGACATACAGTCGTACCTGTATTGTCTATTTTTGTTGGGCGTCTTCATGTGCCTTTTATTTCGACATTTGCTCAAACGTCATCCTGAAAATTCCTCGCTCTCATTTTCTTTGATCTTTTGTGTTTTTTTTCATTATCTCGAGAAGTGTTCATGATTTTTGCTATTCTTAGGAGTAACCGATGATGGAGTAATCCTCTTGCTGCACTTTTGTGTGTTTTTTGAGGACTACTGTGAATCCGAGAGATTTTTCTTTCAATTTCGAAAACCTAAAGGATTCACAACCACATCCTCCAAGGCAAGTCTTGACCTCTAACAGCTTACTCTTAACTTGAATCGGCTTATTCTAGATAGCTTACTAACACCACTGACCTTCTGAAACGTTTTCACTGTTTCGAAATCATCCTCTTCATTTTGGGAGAACGATGTCGTCCACGAGCACCTGTAAATCCACAAGTGCGTTTGTACTCTGCGCTTCAGCCCTCTTGATGAATGACAGGCAATCAGCTGAGATGGCAAGCAAACGTTCTCATCCTTCTATTTTGTCTTAGCTATGTACGTACGTTTCTTGAGTGAATTTTTCTCTAGTTCGCAAGGTTTCTGAACATTGTTACAACTTTCTGTCCAGGAGTGGAGAAAGGAGGAGCGTATAGATTTCCTCTTTCTCTTTCTATTAGTAGGGGATAATCGACAGCAGTATCATAAGCCTCTACCGTCGCGTATTAGTCATCATCGGCGCAAATCTGGTGTTCTTTTGGATTATGTTACTTGGGTAACGATAATGGACGAGAACTAGTGAGTCAAGAGTGAATAAGTGGGTGGTTCCTACCAGTACCCTCACAAGTTTGGGTTTTTAAATTCGGCACAATTTGCTGTAAAAATGAGAACATTTTTTGACGCGCCAATTATTTAACGCTGCCACATTTTTCCCATCCGATGACTCTCGCTCAATAGCAGACCCTTCTTTTAATCCATTTTCGGAATCCTAGAGTGGAATATGTAAAGTTCAAAAAAGAGCTCGTGTATTATTAAAAATCGACAATGTTGTAAAGAAGTTGTTTAAGTGTTCCAAAACGCATTGTATACCGGCTCTGTTTACTGCGCAGATTCTACGTTGAGAAAAACGCTTGGTAGGTCTAAGTGTCAGTTCTTGCGTTGGTATTGAAGAAAGTCCTCGTTTTCAAAAATGCTGATGGATAACCCACATACATAGGTTGTCGAACAAGGCCCCGCCATCTTTTTTAAAATTTGTGTGCAGCCCTTTTTTCTTGCTGTAATAGGCCAAACGTTTATAGCCGTTGATGAGCGTTCTCCTTCTATGGGCATGTCCTAAAATTTTTTTCGAAGTTTGTTGATTTTGTCTAAATTTCTGACACTGAATATAGAAATATCAACTTCTACACTTCATTCAATTTTTATTTATTTTCTATTTCTTTTCACAGTGCTCAGAAGACGAATGATACGGCTCAATATGTTTTCCACTGTTCGGATAGTATCTACATAGGTTGAAGCCGATCGGGAGGGTTCCAGCTTGGGCGTCTCAGATGACCCGAGAAAAAAGTGGTGGGAGTTCAACTGTAAGGGGCGTGACCTACCCGCAGTAGACGGGTTGACCCAGTCATCCTCCATCCAATTTCACTATCTCTCACCTATCAAAAAAATCTTCAATATCGTACAGTAAACGCGGGAATTTATAACATTTGACCACCCAGTACACACAATTTTTCTATAAGCTCATGCTTGATCCAGGCTAGTTTACGCTTAGGTTCCGGGGAAAATCTGCTTATTTTTCTGCTTTGTTCGCACATCGTCTGAGCGGGAACTGCTGATGTAGAATTAGGAGAACATTCATTACTTGACTTCATTTCGGAAAATTCGTAAGTACTGCAAACGGAAACCAGATTTTTACACATTTCCAAGATTTCGGCTTGTATTCATGAAATTTCTGTCTGAACAGTACTGAAATCCGCTGCAGAATCACGCAATAAGGAGCGTAACTATAATAAAATATTGATAAAAACAATGAAGTGGAAATAACTTCAACGTACCCATGCCTAATAAAATTACTCGGAGTATGTTCATTACCTCCCTCAGGTTCTCATATCATTTTTCACACTGGTGAAGTCGGAAATGATCTTAAAATATTCTTTACCCTCCAGCAGTTCATGGACATTCGGTGCTGATGTCTTCAGCATACATGCATTGTCCTAGTGCCTTTTCGGGAGAAGGAATGTCCATAGGTAAACAATTTCCACACGAGCAACTCGTAAACAACAAAAGCATGTCCATTTTCCCCCTTTTCAGCTCATTCTCGGCGTGAACATCGCTTGATTCGCACATAATTACGTGTGCCCGTCCTCGCTAATGGTTTCAGTGCGCCTGCTTAATGCAGATAAGAAGAAACACTCCGACGGACCAGGAGTTCAACCTTCAACTCTTGATCTATTCAGCTTCTTTTTTCGACTTTGCAGTTCTTTGGAGTAATAGGGACAGTTTTGACGCCCTGCTTGAAGAATTCTGCGTCGTTTAGAGGTATTAAACTATGTATTTCTATGCGCACTTTGCAGTGTACTTTTTATAATCAGCGGAAAACATTATTTTCATATTTCTGGATATCATTTCCTCAAATTGTGCAGTAATTTTACTTCATTCCATGATTATGTATCTTAAAGAGTTGTGATGAGTCAATTTCCGTATCTGTTATCCTTACCTGGCTACTCGGCTAATTCATGGTAAAATGCTGCCATGGGTTCGACGGTAAAACTCGATTAATTCATGGTAAAATGTTGCCATGAGTTCTTACTTAGATCGCTTGGTCCTGGAAGTAAGAAAAAGCAGAGTTACTGCTCAGTTTTCGAAGGGAAGATCAAGCACGATTCTCAGTTAGCGTGGCTTCTACGGTGCGCCAACTGTGAAGTGTCTTCGTTGAAATTAATGGAATGGAATTTTGGTTTTTCCCCTTCAATCTCATTCAGGAACAGAAACGGATCTTATCCATTTGAATTTGAGCATTCAAGCCTCTCCTTTTCTAATCACAGACTGCTATCTTTCTAGAATTCAAACATTTTCATGTGATCCACGGCCCTGAAAAGACATTCTGAAGTGAACACTTCTGCATTTCTCGTGTATTTTTTTCTCAACTTTCGCCTCCTTCACAATTTCACACGCTTCATTACCCATTACTGAAGGCTGCGATTCATGAAATGGTAACCAAACCAACCGACTGTGGTTACCGCTATTGGCTATCCCATAGACTAGGTGATGCTGGGAGATGCAGGAAGTGGAAGTTATGTAGTTTGATAGGTCGGTAGTATAGTTAATATATAGTTTTTTCTCTTCACCTTTTCAAGCAAAAAAAAAAAAGAGCGTAGAGGTTCATATTTTTGCACAAACAGACACCCATACGGAGTATGAGCGAGTTGGAAACTTCCCATTCAATTAACTGCTCCCTTGAACAGAATTTTTATTCACAGAAGTCCACGAAGACACCATATTTCTCTCATGTTTCTTTACCCGGAAACTTTGGAAGAGAAGCACACAGGAGCATTCTCTCTGCTAAACTTGCATATTGAAAATCACTTGACGAACTTCTTCACTCAGCGCCGTTCCACAAAAATCTCCTGAACACACGAGAAGGAGGCGTTTGGGAATAGTGGAGACTTGCTGGCGGTTCCGTTTTTTATGCAAAAGTTTTGCGATTTTTCAACTCGTGAGAAGTGCAATGAGCCGTTGCAGTCACCACCTAATCCATTATCCTTTTTGCACAAACTCATGAATACTAAATTGTCCTCTGCTTTCTTCACATCGCTATTAATCAGCATTTTGCAGAGGTTTGACCAGTAGACAAGGTTTCTGTTCCCGGCAAGGTTGAAGGGTGCACGTACATATGCACGAAACGTTCGGCCTCGAGGTAGCAAAAGAGGTCGGGGTAGTCGAGTACGCTGAACGCTGTTACTGTGCTGAAAGAGTCGTGCCTTCTGAATTCCCTGTTTTCTGGAGTCTCTGAGCACCTCGTAGGTTGGGCCGAGTAGCGCAAGCTATTGGGTGTGGAACGATCCGAGGAAGTCGAGAGCATGCCTCTTTGCCAGCTGTTTTGTTAGCGAAATCGGTTTTTCGTGCTGTTTGACAGCGTTTCTGAAATAACAGTGAGAAAGAATCTAGTAAACGATGGCTGAACGAACCAAGGAGTAGCAGAAGCACCAACGACTTAGAAACGATCCCAGAATAATGAATGAATTTTAAAAAAATAAGAGTAAACAAGTGGCAACGAACAACACTCCTCTGTCGCTATGACTGGATCGAATGACCGCTACCGATCCGGCTGATCCTGGATATTGAGGATTCGACCAGTTATGTATGTGTTGACCAAAGTTAAATATTCAGAGTTGCTGTCCTAGTAAAAGTGCTCGGATGATTTCTTTTTCTTTCAAAACTTCCAAAACGATCACAATTTCAGAGACGAAGATTTTCGTGAGTGCTGCCTTCAAATGCTTAATTAATCTCAGTTACAAATTCGGGTTGTTCACAAATCCTATACGTTTCCAGTTGATTTTACTGATTTACAGCAGAACTCATAAAAATGCAATGTTGAGTCGCTCTTCGCACAAATTTCCTCAATGAAAGCTTTCAGTGCTGCTCTTTGTTGAGAGCTCAGCTTGAGATTCATAGACCCATAACCGAGCAAAACGAGGCCATCAAGCTAAGCTTTGCGAGAAGGATCTCCCGAGGTGACATTGCCTCTGCAATAATCAGTCACACAAACCATTGTTGGTTTACTTGATTATCTTTCCATGAATCCCAGCCCTGTTTGTCAGATATAAAGGGTGGTCCACATGAAGTGTGACGCAAAAAAATAATCCACAACCTAACACCTGTCCATTCGAATAAGAAGCTTTTACTTTCATTCAATAGGCAGAGAGATTCTGCATAAGAGGTCTCACATGGCATTTCGAATGACCGCCTTTGGCTTAAGTACAAACATCCAATCTCTTCCAGAAATTTTTGAGAATGCGCGCAACCTATTCCGGCTACCATTTTCGTCTTTTCAGTGGATCCAGTGACTTGTGTTTGTAAGAGCTGAATTTTTGCTCCAAGGTGGACCACTTGACAAAATCGAAGTGTTGAGATTGAGCGAGTTCAACGGCCAAACATCCGTCGTCCAGAAAACCGGAAGATTGCTCTCATTCCATTCCACTGTCTTCACTAATTCGTGGGCTGGTGCCCAATCTCGTTGGAAGGTTAGGTCAACGTCCTCAACGTTTTCTTTAGGGCAAATTATTACCGCATCCTCCAAGAGAATGGATTTTTTATAGCCCGTCACACTTCATGTGGATCAGATGAGCTTAGGTCCTGCTGCACAGTGACTCTCCGTGCTCATCCCCTCACAGCTGCTCGCTTTTCTACCCAAAAAAGGACTTGCACAAATCTTTCCATTTCATCCATCCTCTTTTAATTTCTCGGCCTATGCAAAAGTCTATCAGGCATGAAAAAAGAGGAAATCTATCTCTAAAGGCGTTTTGGCTTGAGCTCATCACCAACGGAAATCCTATTACATCCTTATATAGATTCTTCCATGGTGATTGATTGCTACGAGTCACAACAGTTGCTATGTTCATCTATGTACTTGCAAAGATACAGCAGCAGAAGTCTTGGTCCCATCCTATTTCCAGGCTGAACGTCACAGCAAATTACGTAGGTCCGTCCATTTCCACGTGGTAAGACCCACGATCACAGATTCATACGTCCGCGGAAAATCACCTCGTTTTCGTGGATTATTATTCTTGCTATCTATGGATATTTTACCATTGGATACGAGTTCTGCCTCCCTGGAAGCGCCAAATCCTGACGGTACATATTTCAAAAAGAAGATCTCCGCGAGTAATGCCTTCGAGATCCCGTTTGATCTCCTATTATTTATAGCATGCATAGCTCATCAAATTTACTGAGTTGTAGTGTTTGCATATAATGCGGTGTCGGGTTACCTCCATGCCGCCGCAGACGCATGCTTGTGGAGCTGTCGAATCAGTTTACTCGTATGTTTGCTGGCTCTTTTAGCATATTTCTCTTCAAGGATGTTTAAAAAACCAGATACGCGTGAGTCGAGAAAAAGTATCACAGTCCACGAATTCTGGACAACATTTCTTGAAGGACTTCGTGCTCTCGATGTTTTTCATTGATGGTCCTGACCCGAAATCTCAATTTCCATCGACTTTCTATCGTAGTTGAGTAGAAAGCTTAAATATACCAATATTGGCTTTGGATACACAGATCCTTTTTTACATTTCAATGAAATTTATAGTATGTATTATGCCGCACGAGAATTCGCATCGCAGTTTTTGTTCGCATTCGGTTCATTCTGTTTGATTTCCTTCTTTTCTAGAATTTTCCTCTCCGAAGCTTACAATACGGCACTAGCAGTGGCCCTCAAAGTTTGAGAAAGGTTTCCGCTTGTGCACTAGCGTGCGATACCTGGAGGACCCTTTGCTCATCGCTCTTCGCTCCCTGGCAGATAATAAGACCGCGAAAATCACGATATTCTCGCTCTCGTATTTCTCCTCACATTAATGTCATAATTTAAACCTTTGGAAGCAAGACAAGTTAACAACAATGTGAAAAGACCTAAGGTACCAGTGCATCTCATTCTGCGACCACTGCCAACTTGGAGAAGATGAACCGGTATCACAGAAAAAACTGTGCTTTTCTTTTGTTAATAAGATGTCAATAAGGTGTTCGGTAGACGGTACTAGTATCACCCGCTCATGTGAAAATTATGACGTTTGATATACTTATTTTACATTCATTTTACATTGATTTTAGACATCCTCATCATTCTCCAAGGTCCGGCACCGTGACTTCAGCTACATATTGCATGAAACGAAAGCGTGTTCCTTCTCACATTACCTTTATTTCGTGCAGAAGATGTGAAAACAAAAAGCAGTAATGTTCACATGCAGAATAAAGTGTATCTACGTGCGCATTCCAAATTAATTTTCAAAATTTTTTTTTGTGATTTATAGTGGTTACAGGAAGATAGGAGGAGGAAATTTAAGCAAATCGCACATGGAAGTGTGAGATTTCCTATCAAATCGTTGATGGAATAGCCCGTGACATGTTTAACTTGTAGAACTAAGCAGTAAGGGTGTAATTTGAGAATGTCTGACAAGTTAGGACGTGACAGTTACAATGCCTTGCACGAAGTAAGCAGTGAAATTGAATGAAGTGCGTACTATTATTCACTATTTCATCTTCATCGTGATATTTACGCCGGCTTTATTTCCTGCTCCTCCTTTTTCTTTCACATCATTTCACTTCCTGTCAATAAAGAAGAGTAATAATCGTCTGTCACAATCTATTATAGTTAATCTCATTCTAGTTTTTGTTGTTCCAATAAATAAGTATTTGGTTGCTTATTCTGTTTTGATTTATCGCCTTGACAGTACTTTGAGATTACTTTGCAATACATAGTAAAATCTTGCATTAGTTGATTTTTATTTGTTTATTTTTATAACTATTTTTTGAATATCTAATAGTGATTATTTATTATTAAGATTAGTAATTTTATTAATTTTATTTTTCGTCTGGGTCCCCAAAACGGCGGAAACCCTAATTTTTTTCCCACGCCCCCCACCCTCCC
>JARK01000320.1:12191-30325 GCA_000688135.1 Ancylostoma ceylanicum
GTCCGCCACTGGTGCATTAGGATGAACTTGGCCGGTCTCCGCAACGCTCACTCTCCGCCCTTGTAGCGGGTGGTTGCCGGGGTTTTTCCGCTATTCATGTCTTGCCTGTATTTCCACCCAATCCTTTCAGAATGACGACAAAGACACAAAAACGGTGAAGAACACTTCCCAACAGCAGTAGCGTGCAGTTTATCTATCGCATCGCGTTGGTGGGTGCGGCGCGGCAGACGAGTGATTGACAGCCGCTCTAGGTGCATAGACTCCTATTTAGGCGATAAGAGATGAAACAGGTAAAATGGACAATTTTATCAATGACCTCGTCAGTTGGATATAACCACAAATCATCCTGAGGTGAAACAGTATTGATTTTTGAGCTTTCCCTTCCTCACCTGTAATTCTGTAGCGTTCGTCGTTGTCTCTGAAAAAAGGGAAAAAAGAGCAAGAAGGTGGGAAAAAGAGTGAGCGCAATCATTCAACTCTAAAATCAGTGGTGTTGAGGTATACATGTAATTCAGCATCCACTATCTCGAAGGATTTATCTCCCCAAAACGACTCCGTTGCTTGTGCGCTAATTACCCTAGCGTAGGCGACTTCTAAGCTGTGTGCAGTGTCATCCATTTTGCCTCTTATAGCTGTCTACGAATGAAAACAGTACTAATCTCCTTTAATCCTCAATATGTGGGTGGGTTCCCCCGGCTGATGGATTAGTCTGTGTATAGTCGAAATGTGACTCAAGCAATACGAGAAGCAATAGATTTTCAGGGACATTTCCTTGTGATAAGATTATGGATGGCGCTCCAGTGTTCTAAAAATAAGTCAAAACTTACAAGACTGTGCAGAAATGGTGAAAACTGTTTTTCCGCCGGGCTTGTGGACCCTTTGAAAGTGCTGTCCTGCCTCAGAATTGTTTCTGAGGTTTCAGCGCAAAAAAATCCTTCAAGGGCTGCTCACTGCAAAGGTGCACATGATTTCGTGGAAACCCGCCTGAAAAGCCGTTTTGTGGCCTCAATTCCCCGGGTAGCTCGTGGGCGGAGCCAAGGCGGGACCGTGGGGCAAGGCGGAAAGTGAAGTAAAGTTTCTGGATAACGCACCCCCGGAATTCTTCTGAGGGAATTCGTACTTTCGCTGTGTTTGTTATCATCCACTACCTAACTCACAGGATAAGAGGTACGTTCTATATGTGATGAAGAAGGAGTATATGCTGCGGAAGCCTTTGCCTCGCCCATAGGCACTTCAGGGTTGAGGCTTGAAAACGGGTTACTATGGCAGTTTTCCACGAAATCAATAGACCACTGTAGTCAACAGCTTCTGGAGATTTTTTCTGCCAAGGTATGTGTGCAGGGCCACATTCCAGCTTGCCAAATGGTGCACCGCTGACAGGGAGAGCTCTGAGGGAATTTTGCACTCCGTGGAATTTCCTCAGCACACATTTTTTGAACAAGGTAGTAGATGCACTATTTGTGTGACCAATAAGAGGTGGATGGTGCGGAGAGCTCATAGCTCCGCCCAGAAGCTCCTCACAAGAAAAGGCTCCATAACGGGTCTTTCTTCCTTTCTGCAAAAAATATCGCTGTGATCAGCAGCAGGTAAAGCTTCATTCCATGTGGAAATTTCAGGAATGATCCCGAGGTGGATACGATAAAGTCTGTTTCAAACGTGAAGATGAGACGCGCTTCCACAGCTTTTACTTCCTTCTTTGATTTTTTTTTCAAACGTAGATTTGTGGACGGTCTGAAATAAGGCACGTGACTAGGGTCATGATGTGGGGCTATAATAGGAAATGTATAATAGTTTTCAGCTTATAATTAGTAAGAACATATTAGGTTCTGTTAAGTTCAGGGGTGCTATCCTTTCCTGCTTCTGTCCTAATTCCATCACCCTGTGAGTTAGGGTGAGAAGTTCAGCTTTTTTTGCATCTTCACAGCTCACAGCGTCCCTTCATCTTCTATTTTTGGATTACTCCAGTATTTCTCTCTAGCATGTAAAAGTCCTTGCTGGGAATCTGGTAAGCAGCCTTGCGAATACATACTTAGGTGTAAGCCCAGAACAATTAGCACTCAGTTCACCGCACACAAAGGACGTGTTGCTCGTCGCGGATGCACTCAGCCGCCGTGAGATTCCGGCTACTTGTTACTTTGCTAATATAATGTGGATGCTGGCAGTCGACATTAGTGTCCCACTACATCTGCTGAATCGATCATCTCGCATTAATCCGTGCTTGGAGCTGTGGAGAGCTGTCGCACAGCTCTCTTAGATGCTCTGTTGATATCCTCCTGCTCATCCAGAACTATCTATTTTCCTCGAACAAGTACTCCATTCGCTGATGCGAAAATGCTATGCACAAGGACATAACCAGTAGTGAGAGGTTCTTAGTGAATACGATGAATCAAACATGAGTTGCGCTGCGCACAAGCCTTAGATCTTGTCGTGAGAGAAAGCTTTGCTCCCCCTCGATACCAAACTCTTCAGCGCAGCTTTCATGCTGCTCTTATGGCAACAAGTTTTTTTTAGAACTGTGGCCCTGTTCTTGCACAGTATTATCTTTTCATGTCGTGAGAGAAATTTCCAGTTATACTTGGGACTCCATAGGGGTAACTAGGTTTCAGAAAATGAGAAACATAGGAGCTCTTCCTCCGTGACAACGAGTATGATTGCACCACAAAGGAATTTCTGGCTTAAAGGTACGGAAAGAATGAGGCCACGCTGATTGCAAACTGGCTACAGGACCTTTTTTTGAAGCAACTAGCGCAGTTACAGTGAACTGCAAACGGCCGTAGACAAGGGGCGGGACCGCGGCGCGGCGTCCTTGGGCAGAGACACAGGGGCTTTGCATGCTGGCTCTGGTTGTCCGCTTCTGCCAGCAGCAGAGAACTCAAGTGCCACGCCGCAACAGACAACCAGAGCCAGCATGTAGAGCCGCTGTCTCTCTGCCCAGGGACGCCGCGCCGCGGTCCCGCCCTTTGTGTACGGCCGTTTGAGGTTCATTGAAGGAAGAGAATGGTTTGCAGAATTGCATGACACATTTTGGCTTTGGTGAAAAGCACTCTCAATCAAGTTGCTAGAAAATCCTGAAAACTGTGCGCTTTCTTTTTCTCCTTTTTTCTTGGGAATTTTTGAGAAGACGCTGCCGATGGGCAGTGGACATATGGACAATGTGTGGCGAATCAATTCTGAAAAAGCATTTTCTTGGAGAGCCTCTTGTTTCTCAAGAATCGAGCCGCTATTTCCTTATTTACATATCGTATTTATTTGTACGCGGTACATTATCGTTGCGCTAAATGATACATAAATAAAATTACGAAAATGTATGTACAGTGCAAGAAACTAATTGTACTCATGACGGTCAATCAGCTTTTTTTTGATCTGAAGTAATGTCAGGTACCAGAAGTTCAAAGCAGTAAAACGTAACACTAATTCAGGTCATGATTTACTCAGCAGTATCCATCGGGTCTACTTTTTCTTTTTTATGTTAGCGAGTATAGCTGAAATGAGAACCTTTGCATTATCTTGGCCTTTGTGACAAAAGTTGCTGTTTCCAAGCGGTGGCATGGGAAGTGAGAGTAGAACATTTCTTCCTCTATGGGGTATGAGTGAATATATTGGTGAAGAGCCGTGCTGCGTACCTAATCCTGGTTTGGGTCCCGGGAAGGAGGGCCTTGGGTGATCTTGCATCTTCCAGGCTCGGTGCTAAGAAGCTAGAGTGTCTAAGCGTCAGCATGGAAGCTGGAGAATGAAAATTTCTCTGCGGTGCTTGTTTGCACGGGTTCATAAGGGACGCCTTTTCACTGTGCTGCGTACCTGAGCCGAGTTCATAGGACAACTAAAAATGAAAACTATCACAAGACAAAGCTAGTAGGATGACTAGATTCTGGGAAAGCATGGTTTTTGGAAAGGCTAACGAGGTAGCCGCCTCAAGTCCACGAGCTTATACTACTTCCAAGATCGTCTGCAAGTTGTTGTGGACAAATCCTAGCTTGTAAGTAGCTTGAGAGGTTTTAAATGTACAGTGAGCCCGCAACGGTCGTAGACAAGGGCCGAGGTTTTCCTCCATGTCTCTGCCCAGCAGGCTCGCTGCCTCGGTACAGCAGACAACCAGGGTGCATGCGCCGCTGTCCCGCCCCTTGTCTACTACCGTTTGGAGTTCACTGCATACATATTCAACACATAGATCATAGCTTATTTTGGTAGTGTTGAATGCTGTTATTGCTTGTAACTCGCAATCTGTTGAGTTCCAGCTGTTTTCTCCCTACTGACTCTTTTTTCCAATAGCTCCGCTTCCAAATTTAGGATATGCTTGTTAGATATGTAGCAATATTTTGTAGTCTAGGCTATATTGAATTTCCTTAACATCAAATCAAAGAGACAAAGTGTGCTTGTCGTGCTCATATTTCCGGTGCATTTCGTCGCAATCCCAGGACATTTTCAGTTTTTTTTTTCGGAACAACGGAAGTAATTTTTTGGAAGTGAATCATATTCGGGGGCTTTGCATTGTTTGCATGGAAACTTCCGGGAAAATGCAGGATTCCAGCTCTTATTTCCGTTTGAATGGATAGAAATCATGTTCAATTCATCTCTATGTTCTTCATCTGCTCGTCCAAGTTCTTTACATTCTTCAATGGTGTCTCGAGGATGGGTGTGCCCTTGAGCTGAGCACGTCTTCTCTTCACTCTTCCTCTTTCATTCAAGCAGCAAATTTACCATTCACAGTCGGGCTCGATTCTCACAGAACCAAGTCGGCATCGAAATCTCCATGAAAAGCATAAATTTGAAGTTTCCTGCTTCACTGTCTCTTTCGTACGCGTTTTTCTTCCCTCTTCGCATTATATCTTCTTTCCTACTTTATCACTATGGAGGCGTACGAAGCAAGAAATCCTTAAATACTCCAGGAAATGTGTACATAGATAAACAGGGCGCGTTTCGTTTGAAGAGGAAATATTCTAAGTAGGTTGGCACACAGTATCAGGGCAGCAGGGTTTGCCCAGCGGTTCAATGGAGAATTTTTGACTCATTGTGGTTTTTTTTCTAGCCTCGTGCATACAATCTAAGCGCATTATTCTCTAATACGATTCTGTGAACGAATTTTGTAGTTGGTTCAATTGTTCATCAGCGATTGCAAGCAGTCGAGCGCAGAACCAATTGGTCAATAATATCTACCAAAGATTATTAGTTCTAGCAATCCTGAAAGCAAAAGCATAATTGTATCATTATTTATTCCTCTTCCCCCCCCCCCCCCCCCCCCNGTCTGCTCCTTGTAGGAGCAATGGAGGGGAGAATGGCAGCAATGGCAATGCAATGGCACTGGGAACCGTTGCTGCTAGCGTTTCTACTCGAAGCATTACGCCGTTCGGGCTGCGTTCCTAGCGCACATTCACCAGAGAATGTGATCGTGATGGTGTTCAATAACTTTAAGCTTTTGTTCGTCATTCATTATTATCAAACGATCATTTTTTCATCGAAATAAAAAAGGGCGTCATTATGAAGACAAAATCTCTTCCTGTTTGCAGCTTCACCATTTCTCGTTATTTCGTCATTTTCCACAATTCGGGTGTTTTCTTCCGTCCCATGATTTCCTGTGGCATCGTTGTTTTCCGCTACTGGTTCATTTCGCAGAGCTTGAATTCGAGTGAAATATGGACTCTTTTCCTGTTCTGCGCGAACTTCATCCGATGTAGGGAGCTGTGAGTGAACGGTAGTATTCACTGTATTCTCTGAAGGCAGATTCCTCGAGAGCGCATCACTGACAGTACTTTGTTCGCCTGGGCGATATTCCGGTAACGTCATAGCCCATAATTGCTATATGACACTTAGCTGGGCGTCCTTTTGATTCCGTCCTGTAAAGAAGAGATTGCGGTGGAGAATGATCCGCCAGTACTTTTATTTTTGCTCCAAATACGTATAGTCGGAATTTCTCTAAACTAAATACTATTGCCAGCGCTTCTAATTCAGTGATGGCGTAATTTTTCTCATGCTAGGTAAGGCGTCGGCTCACGAACGCGACAGGGTCTGTTTCGTCATTATGCGTGTTGGTTCGGGGTGTTATTGTAGAATAAACCAAGATCTCTTATGTCTCTGACAGTATCGATTGAGTGCATCGACATTTTATATTCGGTGGCCAACGTGGAAGATCCAAGCCTCATGTGAAAAGTTTTATTCGGTGAAAGTGGAATTTGCCAGGTCTCCGACCATTTATGTAAGCAATCAATCGCCGTTTGTAAGGCTGTTGAATCTTGTTTCGCACTGATTTCCTTATATATTTTTATGTCATCGGTATATTGCTTACCTACAACGCCCCTTTCTTCTAGAGTATCTGCTGTGTCAGCAGCGAAAAGACTGAACAGAATAGGTGAAAGAACACTTCCTTGAGGCACTCCACTTCGAATTGCAAAAACATCAGAGAATGACGAGTTTATTCTAACTTGAAAGGTCCTACCACTGAGAAATTCTTCCAGCCACTTGCAAATGTTTTCATGGAAGCCCATTTTTCTGATTTTATAAATGAGTTTCTTGTGGCGCACCCTATCAAAAGCTTTTGCAAAGTCAAGGTATATGACATCTACAGGCTTTTTTCTGTCCAAAATTAGGGTCCAATCATTGAGGGATTCCAACATATTCGTGGTCACTGATTTGCCACTAGCAAATCCATGTTGGGATTTCGGGATCAAGAAATTTTCCTCAATATTTTTGAGCATATGAGATTTGAGAATCTTTTCAAAAAGTCGACTAAAAATGGATGTAATACTAATGGGTCTATAGTTCTTTGGATTCGATGAACGTGGTTTCTTAAGAAGTGGTGTCACGTAAGAATGTTTCCAAAGCCTTGGGATTTCAGTGAACATCATTGATTGATTGAAAATATAAGAAAGAGGATATGCAATAGTGTGTGCAACATTTTTAATAAATATGAAGGGAATCCCATCAGGTGTGAGAGAGTAGGAGCTGGGCCATTTGGTTAGATGTTCATAAATCTTGAATGCATCGAAATGTGGTAAATCCCTCTGATTGGTTTTAGACTCAGCGTTGAAAGCAGGGGAAATCCCATTATCTTCAATAAAGACCGTGCAAAATTCATTTGCCAAGGCGTTTGCCCTATCGTGATCACTGAGTAGGACTTTTCCATTAAGTTTCAAATCCGAAAAGTGGGACTTGGTTCCCAATCTGCTTTTCATATACTTGTAGAAACATTGCTTATGTTTAGACTCAACGATCTTCTTTTCAATGCTTTTGTTGTACTTGTTGATCTGTTTAGCGAATCTTTGTGAGAAAGATTTGTACTCTGTCCAATCGCCACTTATTTTGGCATAGTGTAAAAGACATTCTTTATGTTCCAGTATGTTATGAAGGTAACGGGAAAGGTTAGATTTTCTAGGAAACACATACTTCCAAGGAACGAATTGGTCTATAGCATCGTTCAGAATAGATAAGAACATGTTATATTTCTCATCAACCGAAGAAACCGACCCGAAGCAGTCGACCCATGAAACATTGAAAAGGTAGTTATTGATAGCAAAATAATCACAATCATTGAATAATCTTTTGAAGACTGGTGTTTGTTCAATACCAAAGCCATTTACCTCAAAGGATATTTTGATACGTATGTAATCTCTCTCTGCTCTAATGCACGCGTGCGTGCTCCAGAGATTTCTCAAAAGTTTAGATTTGTTGAAAATTATGGATTTTCTGGAGAAGTATGGAGGATCGCTTTAGGAAATCTACAGATTTCCACCAATCTCCTGAAAAATTCTCTTTTCAGCAGAATTCTGGTACTTTCCTAAAGATTTCTACTTGAATTTTCTGACCTCGCTGTTTTCTGGAGAATATTCACGAATTCTTCTAAAAACGTCGCGAGCCCTGACTTCTCGAGATTATTTCTCGGATTCTAATTGAAAGCGAGCGCTTGAGTTTAACTGTGTATTCACGGCGTTGTAAATAAGACGCGATGAATCAAATCAAACGTTCACGAACAAGATTTTATTTTCAAAAGTTGTTCGAAATCATGACAAGGCCGAGTGAAGCTACATCTGCAGTCCGATCCGATCGGAGAACAAAAGGTCAAGGTATCGATTCTCACCGGGATCCGACGCGTCGGATTCCGACAAGGTTCGATATCCATCCTTTGTTGCCTTGGAGTGGAAGTAAAGTTTTGACGCGCACTGTATCATTTGCTGCAAACACAAGGGCGAAAGGCCAAAAATGAAACATTTGAAATAGTATTGAACAAATATACTAATAAATATTTTCTTCTTCTTCTTCTTCTCCTTAGCGTTTGTCCCGTGCATTCACGGGGTCCGCTGTTTTGGTTCTCCTTCGCCATAGATCTCGGTCCTGAGCGTCATCCTTGGTGATTCCAAGCTCCCTCATATCCTTGCTTACAGTGTCCTTCCATCGTTTTTTCGGTGCGCCTCTGGGGCGTTTGCCGATAACCTCCATATCCATGGCCTGCCGAGTAGGGTGTAGTAGTGATGTTCTCATAACATGTCCGAACCACCGCAACCTCTGGGCACGCAGTTTTTGCTGTATGGAGGCCGTCTGCATTAGTGCTCTTATGTCTTCATTGCGCACCTTATCACGTCGCGTTAGACCACATGCCCACCTGAGCATGCGCATCTCTGCCGTGTTCAACATTCTTTCGTGCGTCTTCGACACCGGCCAGCACTCACTGCCGTACATCATTGTCGGCCTGACAACGGTGCGATAGATCTTCCCTTTCAGCACCCTCGAGCACCTTCGGTCGAAGAGAATTCCGGTTGATTCTCTCTACTTCAACCATGCGCAGGCAATCCGTCCTCTAACTGCCGCATCCACCGTTCCATCAGCACTCAGGATGTTTCCCAAATACTGGAATTCTTCCGTTTGTGCGAAAGCAGTCCCATTCACATCTAGCACGGCGTCGCCTCCCCCTATACTACTCATGACCTCGGTTTCCTTCAGATTCAACTTGAGACCCTCGTCTGTAAGAGCTGTCTGCCACCTCTAGATCTTGACCTGGAGCTCTGCTCTCGAATCTACGATTACAGCGACATCATCAGCATAGAGCAGTGTGCTTGGCGGGCCTTCCAAGAGATGTTTCACCACCGTGTCAAGCGTCATAATGAAGAGGAATGGACTCAGTGCCGATCCTTGGTGCACCCCCATTGTTATATCGAACTTTGATGTTGTTCCAAGTGATGTGCGCACCCTTGCTGTTGTTCCTTTATACATGACTTGGACTGTCTTCACCATGTGCTCCGGGATGCCTCGTTCTCTCATCACATCCCAAATCACTGCGCGCGGCAACCTGTCATATGCTTTTTCCAAATCCAGAAATGCAATATGACATGGCTTGTTCTTCTCACGGTACTTTTCCATTACTTGACGGACGATATAGATGGCATCAATTGTCGACCGCTCTGGGACAAATCCAAACTGATCTGATGCAATTTCTACCATATCTCTCAGTCGCATATCCAGAAGACGTTCGTAGATCTTCATCGTATGTGCGATGAGTTTGATACCTCTGTAGTTTGCACAGTCCATCACATCTCCTTTCCTTTTGAGGATCGGCACTATGATGCTCTCTTTCCACGCTTCTGGGATTTTCGCGGACCTTCTAATGTTATTGGAAAACTTGGTCAGCCACTGCAAACCAAGTTCGCCGAGTGATCTCCATGCTTCCATCGGGATGCCATTTGGACCTGGCGCTTTGCCAACCTTCATTTTCTTCACAGTCCTTCTCACCTCATCGACTGTCCACGGCTGTACTGGCCCAGCTACAGGCTCACCGAAAAAATTTTTCTTTCTTGGAAACTCCTCGTTCAGAAGATGTGCAAAATAGGCTCTCCATCGTTCCTTGACTTCCATAGGGTCTCTCAAAACATCACCTTCCTCACTCTTAACTGCTCTAACCTTGGTCACATCTAGGGATGTCCTGTGGCGTGCTTTCGCTAGCCGATGTACGTACTTTTCGGCCTGCGAACTCTCTAGCTTCTCGTAAAGGTCGTTTTCATTTTCGCAGTTTAGCATTTTCCATCGCAGCATTTTTGCACGAGCTACTGCAGCTAGCATTTTCCATCGCAGCGTTTTTTGCACGAGCTACTGCAGCCTTCGCCTTCCTCTTTCTTAATTTGTACTCACTCAGGGCTGAGAGCGACTTCGTATTTTGCCAGGCTTTGTACGCATTCTTTTTAGACTTAACAATCTTCTGCAGGTCCTCACTCCAGAACCACGTCGCCTTATCTCCTCTCCTTCCTTCCACCTCTGTTTTCTCCTAGTGTATCCCTTGCGCACGTTAGGATAGTAGTTGCTGTGCTAGCCCACACTACGTCCATGGGACCACAGGGATCTGGTGAACCGGTAGCGACAATCTTCTCACGCAATGTCTCCAGCGTTTCACCTGCCAACTTCCACCAACGGATGCGTGGCTCTAGTTCAGGTTTATTTGGCTTAGGCAAGGTTACGCATATGTCCGCTACCACTGGCCGATCTTGTCCTGCAATTTCTTCTCCCGGGATCGTTTTTACATTCTTTACCGTTTTCAGAGAAAGTCTTCTAACCAGGATGAGGTCAACCTCACTTTGCCGACCTCCGCTGCAATACGTGATCTTCTGAGACTCCCTCTTTATGAAGAAAGTGCTAGCAGTCGCGAGATCATGCGCTTCAGCAAGCTCAATAATCCTCTCCCCTTCCTGGTTCCTCCTTCCGAGACCTCTTCCTCCATGAACTCTTTCAAATCCTCTTCTGTCCTGCCCTACGTGGCCATTGAAAACTCCTGCAATCGTTATGTAGTCACACTCGGGAGCACTTCTAATGACATCGTCGAGCTCATCATAGAATGCCTCCTTATCGGCCTCGGTACAGCCGCACTGCGGAGCATATATGGATACCACTGTCCAGAAACCATCCTCGGTAGCGATTCGAAGAGAAATCATCCCGTCGCTGACCCGGTTCACAGATGAGACGTGTTCTTTAAGCGGTCCAGCTATTGCTATTGCCACTCCGTTTCTTCTCGTTTCAAACCCGTGATAAAACAGCTTAACGCCGTCTCCGATCTCTCTCGCTTTAGACCCTTTCCATCTCGTCTCCTGCAGACAAAGGACGTGAATCCTTCTTCGCTTCATGAGGTCCGCAATCTCCCTAGTCTTACCGGTCAAAGTCCCGATGTTTAAGGACCCTACCCAAACTAGCGTCTTTAGCCGAGGTCGTTCGCCCCTCGGTAGCCCTCGCTTCTTAACCACAGGAGGCGGGCGGGCTTCCTGCAGGTCACCTCCGGGTGACGTCCTAGCATATACTCTTTTCCACATTGAACCTTTCATATTTATGTGACAGAGGCCTCCATCAGCCGGCCTGTCAACCTGGGCCTGACACTGGAATACGCAGAAGAGGCTGCTTTGGTAACCGTGCCAACCTCATCTCACGGGGCGGGGACCTTGTTCATAGAGGCGGTCCCGACTCGCCTCTCCTACTTGGCCGCCCTTCTCCGGCAAGCATTTTATAAGTCGTGAGGTGCCACCCCCACGNCACGTTTTCTCTGTTATTTTCTGTAAATTTTCGAGTTGTACTCTAGCTCACACCCATCACTATGTTTACCCACGTCCACGGTTGTCTATACCCATTGGTAATCAGGGATGAAATATGAAATGGGCCGTGGGCATCATCGAGATTATCTAGAGTAAACATATCAACACCGTACAAGTTTACCCACTGTTAGCATATGTGTCAATGTGCATATCCAAAGCCCACATGCATCATTGAAATTACCAAGTGTAAAAGTGTTAACATTCCGAAATTTACCCATCATAACATGGGCGTTAACGCATTTACCCTAGATGACCTCAATGATGCATCCAGAGCGTGGTCCCAGTTGATCAATCTCATACAGATTGACCCATAGGTATAAAATTACCCACCCTTCCGTTCATGGATCCCTTCACTACTAACATTCTTGCAACTTTGCGCTTTTCACTGAGCGAGTAGGACAGCTAACTGAATAGGTTAGTGTTGGGTAAGCGTCTGCGTAGTCGCTTTCCCTCCTTCATAGGAGTCTTGACATCGTTTTTGGGAGAAGTTTCGCACACGCAATTGGAGGAAAGTTGGTCTGACATTAGAAATTTAATGAGAAATTTCCTCAAGTGCCTGCTGTGGGCGTGAATTCCCACTTTCATCACATTTGCAGTAAGCGGTTGGAGGTTTTGCCTTGTCTAAGAGTCTTTCATTCTGGTCTTTATGGTTTTCGTATCCATTTCTCTGGCTGATAGAGCTGTGAGCTGCAAAATATAATACGATAAGGTTTTGCTTCTGGAACATTTTTCACTGGTACCGTCATGCACAGAACACAAAAGCCTGTCATTCTTTTACTTGTCCTGGAATTATTTGTTCTGGAATGAATTTTTGAAATTTCGAAATCAAAAAGCTTCAAAAAAAGTGTGACACGTGTGATAAATGTAACTAAGCGAGACATGACAAGTAGGATTGGTGTCTAATTACATTTCTGAGAAAATTCAATGAGAAATTAGTTCTGGCGTGAAATGAAGGAGCTCGCAAAAACGTGTCTGTGGTATTTTTGCACTAGTATGTAGATTGTGTTCATTTGCTATAATTTTTTTAACTACAGGGACTTCAGGCGTGCTTTTATTCAGATTAACATCAAGAACTATTGCTGGATTCTCACTGAGATGTAACCTTCCTAAGAATCCCTTCAGGAAGAACTAAAATGTCAGCTAGGACGCTAGGTTTCGAGAAAAAGCAGCATCGCCACCTGTAATTGACACTTCTATCTAAAGTGCAACGTTCTTTGAGTGAGCCTTATTTGGCTTCAACGAATATGTTTTATCGCCTAGTTTTTTTTTCCTTTTGATTAATTACAGTGCGGCAACAGAGTCTTCAGAAAATGTTTCGCGAAACCTTTTCAAAGAATTTGCATTGGAATTAACTTGTGCTTGGCTTTTGAAATGAGGGTCCGAGAAATTTTTGAAAACTGCATCTTAGCCCTTGAGTGTGCAATTGGAGAGGCGGTCAGGACGTACGCCGCGACGCGGCCGCGCCGCACGCGTATATTCCTTAGATCCAGGTTTTTCCTTCAAAGTCGACAAATTGAAGTCGACAAACTCCGTTTAGCACCCCTTACACGTTTTCGGCTCTGATGACATTCATCTGTCCCATTCTAGCTAAGAAAACTTGTCCATTTCTCCCCAGCGCTGCTCGTGCGTTTAAGAGCTACAGCCGCGACGCGCACATGAATCGACCAATCACAGCTCAGCAGCGTACGTCTTGTCTTGGGATGCATAAAGTTGACGTAAAACTTATGCAAGGCTTCTGCTCGAGAATTTAGGAAAATTTAGCGCGAAAATTTAAAAAAAAATTAAAAATTAAATTTCCAATGCTAAACAGCAAATAAATAATTACTTTGAAGCGGTCACGGCTTACCCAGCGGTGCGGCTACATTCGGGTAGGGAGTCAGAGGGTGAAATGCGGCAGACAGCCAGAGTGCCGCGCAGCAGGGTAGTGCACTGCGTGGTGCAGACTCCGACAGCTTTGTGTGACTTTTCGCTGCTATAACTGTTGAAACTAATAGCTATTACAAAGTTGGACAACTGCCATTTTTTTCGTACAGCTAGGAGAGAAGCACAGGGTTTCTTTCCAATGTTTATGCTTTTCTAGCGGCATTTGCTGAGCCATTGGCTGTTAACCATAGAACTAGGTCAAATCCTGATTGAACACCTTCTTTTACTTTTACTGCTGCGTCTGATCATCAGTTCATCTACTTTAGGGGCTTGTCGATATATTCATTTCCTAGAGATGTTTGTGATGCTCGGCATACCCTTTTCAGTGTAACAAATGGATGAACAAAATAAATAAACGTTTCATAATTACGAAAAAATCGCAAAATTTTCACTATCATCCTTTTTGCAGAACATGGGATTTTTCCGGCAGCATCTGATGATAATTGTAACCATTGTGTGCTTGGAAAAAGGAAATGGAAAACCAGCGCGAAATGGAAAACCTCAGAAGTCAGAAATTACCCGGCAGAAGGAGGTACATTAGAGAAACGGAAGCCCCATGCATCATTTAAATTACCCCAAGTAGTCGTGTTAACACTATCCATATTTATCCATCTTTAACACATGCATCAAAACCTTCACCCTGGGTAATCTCAATGATGCATCCATGGCCAGGAGCTTGCCTGCGATCCCTCACGTCCTCATGAAGAAGTGGTTAACATGGAATTTTCACGAAACATTTGCAGATCCCGTGCACTTGTACATGCACAGGATGTTAATTGCCGAAATCTGATGCTCATGTCAGAAATTTGAAGTTTGCGTGACGTTGAACTTACATACATATCAGCCCACGCCTGTATGCGTACACACTACACCCACCATATCATGGTTGAGCGTACCAATTTCATGCACATTTCTGGAAAATTCCATGCACATTTCATACGTGTCTTATTCACTCTTCATGTACGTACATTACATGTCAACGATGCTTCACGGTACATGGTGTTTGTGCAGAATCTGCATGGATTATACACAAAAGAAAACTATTGCAGATTCCTTACGTTTTTTCTCACGCACACATGCCCGCACAGTGTTTAGTTGAAAACTCCGAAGATGTCCATTGCCGATTCGGTCATATGGAAAAATCCGACATTGATTATTTAGCGACTCAATATTTATCATTTCTGCTATTCTTTTTTTTTCTTCGAGCTTCTACTTCGAGAAATGAGCTTCTATCTCAATGTAATGCTACAACTTTCTCTGAAAGTTCGTTGTTAAGGCTGCTCAACTACTATAATTTTCTTAGCGCTCCGCAATTAGCGCTGTTATTCGAAATATGCACTATACTCAGCAAATAAACATGTCTCAGGAAATGGAGTTTAGTGTCGGGAAAGTTCTTGTTGCTTACTCATCTCAGCAGTGAATTCATTGTATTGTAGTTAGGTCAGAGCAACGTACCAGACGTGCCCGGGGGGGGGGGGGATAAGTAATTGTACATCCTTTGTTGGCTTTCTTCTCTGCAGTGGCGACAAATTTTCACCCGTTTGGTCTCGCTTAGAAGAGCTATATTTCATCTATTTTTCATTCACAAACATGTCCTGGGAACATGCGAAATAACGGAAAAATTCATTGAAAACTTACGGTGCAAATTTCTGGTCCACAACATCCTTTTTTTTCCAAAAATCTGTTTCGATGCCAACTGCTCTGAAGCAAAACCCTCCTTGGTGTAAGTGAAGGATATTTTGAAACTTTCTCCATTCGAGTGAAAAAAAAGAGAAACAAAAATAAAGAGAGGAATAATTCAATGCTTGTGGTATAAAAGAGCAAAATTGTACACTAACTTATGACCTATCTGTACACATTTGCACTCAAATTCGAATGTTTGATTTCGAATAAGTCGAAAATTTGGATTTTCAGCAAGGGAGGGAGGAGGGCATTAAAATCCCGAGAGAAGGAAGATAGTGGACGCAACACTTTTTCTTCGCGAATGTTTGAGAGTTTCAATGGGCTCCTAAATTATTTATTGAAATGGCTGAGATATTCCGACTTCATCGGTTTCAAACGTATTAATTAGTACAAAAATTTGGAGTAATTTTCTGAAGTTCAAGAAGTTTGGCAATTTGAAACCCGCACACAGAAGCGTAGCAAATGGAAATCACGTTTTTCTTCACGTAGGAAAAAGGTTTTTCTATCGGTATGGTTGTTCTCTCTTTGGATTTACAGCATACACAGCACACACATTTCAGAGATGACACCTATCATTTCTCAGAAGTCTTTTAACGTTCATGGTTGCTGTTTCTCAGTAGTGTTGCAGCGTTGTTCTCGTTCTGTTTTGCCAGTGTTGTAGTGTTGAGCGAGTGGATTTTCTCACGCTAACGCCGCCGGCTCCTCGACGCCGATGTCGAGTTCGCCATTGGAATTTGCGAGTCACACACCCTTTCGTCCTGGAATTCGTTAGCAGCTGCACTAGCGATTCGTGGCTGGTTCGAAATCCCAACTTAAGAACGTCACACTTCGCTCCTGATAGACGTCCACAAAGAGTTTTTATGGATTTTCCCCGTTGACCTTCTTGCTCTCATGTACACATGTATTATTTTGTTCACTCTGTTAATAAAATAACAAAATAACCTAAAGAAAAGAGAATAAAGCTTATCCATAACAGAAACGCGGCCCAGTCACTAAACTACCAGTAAATAAGCCTTCTTAGCTTTCAAAAAAGAGAACGTTTTTTTAGGTCGTGATGCATCCGGGCCAAATGTCGTTTCGAATTGAAAACCACTCTTCTTCGTTATGCATCTGGGCTTGGATGCACAATTAAGATTACCCAAGGTAAAAGTGTTGACGCTCAACTTACCAATGGGCAAATTTGTGTGGTTTCAATACATTTACCTTGGTTAATCTCAATGATGCATGTGGCCTGTGACTTTTCAATTTTTTCGCTTTTCCGTTCCCTGTAAAATAAAAATTTTCTTGGTTTCCATTTCAGTGGTCACATTTTTTTACTGCTTCTCACTCTCACTCTCACGATATAAATACTACTACCATTACTCCACTGCCACACATCTAATAACTTCAAATCCACCAATGGCACCTCTTCATGCCTGAGGTTTTACCATAATCTAGAATTTCTGATGCAGAAATCCTATTTAATTGTGAAATTGAGCTGAACACACGAGAGAACCATGAAAAATTTGATGCCGTTTGAAAAATGTCTGCTCGGCACGTTCGTAGATCCCGCCTTGGAGAATGGATGTCACACTTCGCTCACCGACGCTCCAATTTACGCCGCAGGAATGGGCGAGCGGCGTAAGCTGGCGCGTCGTACAGCACGTAATCGTTTTACAGGAGTATTTCCGCAGCTAATTCCTCATTATTTGTGTTCGCGTGTTCAGGAATATGATGTTGTTTTCCTCATTGACAGAAGTTCTGAATAACAACCTAATTTTTTTGGTATTGGAATCGTACAGCCATCCAACTTGTATCCTGAAACCTTTTGTAACATTTCATTTCTATTATTAGAGACTTCCTAATAGCGAGAAAGTTCGTATTCATTGTAGTTCCGTAGATATTAAAAACTTCAGCAACCCTTTCTTTCTTATCGATCTCTTAGTGCGCACCTCCTAAATTATGCCAGCATTTAGAAAAAAGTAATTGAAATTTGGGAATAGCTCTTTGTAGCAGTTAGGCAATTAGCACACGTACGGATAAAGCTGTGTAAGAAGAGCGTTGACGCTTTCTGTAGTCCCTGCATCCCAGACGAAGGCGAGCAGTTTTTGTCCACCTTTTAGGACTTCCTTGCGCGTCCATAGAATCTTAGGTAAATCGAGAAATACTTGTATAACTCTTGCACTCAGCATCGATGAAGCTGACGAGTTACATGAATTGGAAGGCGCATAGTAGCGTGCCATTTACTTTGGTATAGGCTATTTCGAAAAACAACGAGTTGAGTGTCGTGCATAGCTTCTTCTTTACTTGTACACCTCTTCAAATATGCACTGCACACTTTCCCGCGCTCTTCTTTCCCTGTATACTTTCTTTTCGATTACCGTTCCCAGTGAAAAACGTTATAGAATTGAGGGGAATAACCAAGCTACGTGCTGAATGTAGTGAATTTTAGAGTCTCTGGCAAATGGAAATTCGAGAAATAGAGCTCTTCTTTCTCAGACGACTTTTTCCAAGAAACAAAAAGTGCTTCAGAAATACCCTTCAAGAAGCCTTTTCTTCTGTTAGGATTGATTTCTTGCCTTAATTGTTGGGTTTCTCACACTTCCAAATTACGGTTTCACTGGGATTCGAAATGATTGGAATTTTTTTATGAAACGCTGATAGTCAGAAAAAAAAACTCTGGGTTGCTGAAAATTTGGTGGATTGAAAACCGCGCAGGGGAATTCGACGTAGTGAAGGTACGTTTTTTTTTTGGAAACAGCTGAAAATGAAATAAAAGTTTCTAGGCGATGAATTGTTCTGGAAGTGAACGAACACAGAACAAGAATTTATTCAGTATCTTAGGCTCATGACATACTACGCAGCGACACCGTCGCTGTGAAGGAAATGATTGAAAATGATGCGAACAAAATGTTACAAGTTTTCATGTCTTATCACACAGTTTGCGTTCGATTGCGTGTTGGCGTAGGAATCCTAAGGGATATGGCTTTTTTTTTT
>JARK01000320.1:35522-72318 GCA_000688135.1 Ancylostoma ceylanicum
GGGGGGGGGGGGGGGTCAGCCATAGATGCTGCTCTAACTTTGAGAAGAGCTTCTTACACTTTCTCATCTTCTTCTCTTGAGAAATATCCCAAGTTTTTCTTAGAATGGGCATTGCTCAGTGAACGAAACGTGAGAGTTTCAGGTGTGTGCTGGCAGCCTATAACTCAGGCACGTACGGCGTATGCCGAGTCCTCCTTCTTTTTTTTAGACGTAAAGGTGAAGCTCCAGCAGTTCCGTCACGAGGCTCCTTCAGAAATATCCGCTTCATATACCTTCAAAAACCATTTTTATTATCTCCTGGATGATTTCCTTGAACTCGTCTCACTCTTCTTGGCGAAATCAGTATTTGCTGATCTTTACTCGAATGTTCCCCGTTTCTAACCACGTTCTGTGGTCCAGACTGGATGTTTGCTCGTCCCTATTTGGTCTATTTCTAGATTCCACAGCTCTCGACTCTAGACAGCGGATATCCCCGCTTCCTGCTTTGGCATATTTGCTTTTCTTGCTCCTATTTCATTATCATGTTGTTGCTCTTGTGTTTTGCGAAACTCTCTCAGAATATAGATGTAATAATTATTTAGTTCATGTACGAAAAACTACCATTATTTCGAGCCTTTTTACAATCTTCAGAATTTCTGATATAGCGACTTTTCCATGCTTTCCGAGTCTCTTTACAGTGCTAAGTTGTTATTTTTCAGTGGAAAAATGGATGCCAATGGATACCGAGAACGATTTCCACATTGTTTTGCTTTGTTCTGGGCTCAATCGGCTACCGATAAGTTTCTTTTTGATTCCATTGACGAAACGGCAAAATAAGCTAGTGGGTAAGGCTACCGCATCCATTGATTTCTGATGATTCATGCATATTTGTTCCATTCTTTGTACTTGTTTCATAAAGCCTTCTTTTAATGGTTTTCCTGCACTTTTCGAGGTGTCTCATGTAGGCTTGCATAGTTATTCATTTTTAATTTTTGAATTTTTCCCCACTTTTTTAGTTATTAACAGGGATGAGCAAGATAAAAAGTTTGGTGTTCATATATCGTCAATATTTAAACAACTTGAAGTCATTAAAAATCATGACAAATGACCGTAAATCACGAACTGCACAGTGTTATTCAGTGGTCGAAGCCCGCTGCACCGCACGCGAGGCGATGCGCTAACCGTTTGCGTATCCACACGTTTCGTTGATATCACCGTTCTCGTTCTCACCTAATTCTTCAGTTTCCTGCTTTAACCTGTTCAAACAGCTGGTGAGGCGCGTATGCGCGGGCCTTCTCTACTGAGGTTTTCGGGAATTACGCACATCCTTATTCATGGAGCGTTTCCAGATTTCCAAATCCATAAAAATTGAAACTTTTCTAAGCTTCGTGATTCTTCTTTCCTCAAAATCCAGGTTATTTTCCTATTGTTTGCACTCTCATCTTTAAACTTCCAATTCAATTCGACATAAATGTGTCATATGCCATGTCATAGCACACATGTGTGTATCATGAAGAATTCTTCGCTTACATACGACGACCTCTTCTTCAGAAGGCGATAGTAAACTGAGTGTTAGATTAGAAGCGTCTACTAATTAGGTTGAAACTGCGGGATGGTTGCTTTGTCAATGCCATTCCTCACTTTTTTGCTTCGCTAATTTTGCTTGGCCGTGTGACTGACGTCGACTTTTTCGACACTCTAATAGACGGGTGAAAATTGAATTTTCGACTGTATTTGAATTATTGGCACAGAAGAAGTCGACAACGATGGCAAATTGCCTTCGGCCAACACGGACAACATCACGCAATGCTGTTTCTCAGCGAGATGTGAGGGTTGCCAATTTTTAAGTCAGGGGAAGGCAAAGATTTTCCCCATACATCTCACATCTCTGATACATTGATTGTATCTATGCTTATCTTTCTTTATTCTTTATTACACCTCTGTATCGCAAAATAACGATTCTCATCGGTCTGCATTTGCGTAGATTGAGCAGTATGCATTTGCCTCTAATCGTCGATCTCCAGCTTCATTTTGCACGCTTCCTTCATCTTTTGCACTCGGAGATAAAGGCAAACTGCCGAATATGTGGGCGTACTATCCGCGCCAGCCGACCGTTTGTTGGGTCGGAGTCTTCTCTCCACATGGGTACCATCATATTGAAGCTGGTGGAGGGATGATCAACCGCTCAACCTGGCAACGTAGCACAGACTCTGTCTATGCTTATCTGCACTAGGAAAAGTTTGTTTTGAATGAATGGAGAGGACCTATTTTCGAGGAATTACTCCAGGAAAAAAACAGCATTTGAAATATTTGTGAACGTGTCCCATACGGAATTACAAGATATATAGAGATTTGAATTTCCCAATATTGCCCTGCAAGAATTTATGATCAAAAAGTTGTTGTTGCGGCACCTTTTCCTTTCTAACCTTCAATTATCACACAAGCCCACTAGGTGTCGTTCAAACTTGACCTGTTTCACCTCACTATTCGCAGTGAAAAGGAATCGTCACTGCATTGGAAAGGAGCGGGAGCCTCAACGCACTACTAATGCAGTGCTGTAAGCCATGTAAGCGCCATAGTTCTCGATCACCTGTAGAGCTGGCAATGTTCTCATCATTAGTATTTCAAGTCTAAACACCCATCTTAGACACTCGTGGGTTCGAACCCCAAGCGAAACACAACTGAACCGCAGTTGTAATTGCAGTTCAAAGCAACCTTTTCTGAATCAGCTACCAACTGGTACCATGGTGGAACAAAGCCAATTGAGGCTGCGGTCCAACCGCCAGGAACAAAGGGAGGCATCTGGCTCTGGGTCAGCTTCAGGTCCAAGAACCGGCTCAAGACGCATTATACAGTGGCGCAGCCGGACACTGCTGAAGAGCGACATATTAGAATATGAGCTAATTTAATGCAAATCCGCAACGAAATCCTACAAATTCTTTACATTCTTATAAAAACAATACGATTAACATCTGGAAAATTATGGTAGAGAAGAGCAAAAGAAAAAAAAACGAACAATTTCATCATGAGGGGAACAACAGTGCGAAACACAAACGAAATTATGCTAGTGGTAGGGCACAAAAACACAACACTGTAATGATTACTTTTGTACAACTAAAAGAGCACCTTGACAACTTCTTGGATGGGACTTCATCCCAGCTAGGGGATGGACAACCGTTAGTTTTCCATTCTTAAACTGCGCTGCGCTTTCGATGTCCCCCTTAAAGGAGGAAAACCTGTGGTGTCCGCTCTCACGGATGGACTCAGTCCGTAAAGAAACGTCTTCGCACAAGCAAACCATTTTTCCCATGGTGAAGACAACAAGTTACAACAAATTACATAATGAAGCCGTCTGTGCAACAAAACAATGCTTGCGACGTTCCTCGATACAGCTTTCTTTAGTTGACGAGTGACAGAAAGGGAATGTATTGTGATGCGTTTCCTGTTTTTACTTTTTTAGGACAGTACTGAAAATAAGTATTGAAAAGAGTTTCTGCATATAATCAAGATGCTAGACTGAAAACTAACCCTACTGCAGAGCAGTTCTCCTTTTGACAAACTGATTTACTCCCAGCAACAGCAGCATGACAGGACCCGCAATGGTAAAACTTTTTGAGATCATATGGCTTGGAGAGATGAACCATCATAGACTTGAGGACGTGTGTGAGCTGGGAGAATTTAATGCGTCCGCAAAGCAGGTACATACGCCTTAGATCTGAATCGACTCACCACCTCCTTGTCACATCTGTTTGACTGTAAGACTAAACGAATCCTGCAAATAAGACCCCATTTCTCTCCCAATCCCAAAACACGCCATGAAATTGCCGACGTATATTAGTTCTTGCACGCGGCCTAGAATAAATTTTAAATTGCTCATTAGCTCTGTACATAGTTGATATTTCCATCCCTCTTCCAGCTCATTTAATTGGTGCGTTTGCAACGCTGCTACCAGCCCTTCATAGTTGTCCACTTCTTCGTCACACGAATCTCTGATTCCTCCTGGCTTCAATGCGTCTTCACGTTCTCCTAGGGCATCCCTCGTAGGCAACTCATACCAATCCCTGTTTTCCAGCGTTGGTGGTAGTGCTCAGATTAGATAGAAGTGGCCGTCCGTGCTCAATAGTCCACCTGCAATGCAAGTTTCTTGCATTGCTATGTGTACATCACCTAAGAGGCAGCACCCACAAAAATGTTCGTCACCAAGATTTCAGCGTTACCCTCGGTTGTTGACTAGGATGGACACAGATCCATTTGTCAACCCTATCAGAATTGATGAAAAGACGATTTTTGATTTTCCCTATTTCGCTGCATTAGATCAAGATGATCGAGTTGCGCGGATGGGGTTTGAAAAAAGTCGATAACGCTGCCTCGGTCCTTGCGTATTTCCATAAGGCTTTGGGGTATTTGCCTGGATTTGCAGCCTTCTCGAGCAAAAGAGAACCAAATTACGAGAAAGGGAGGATGAAGGTCACACAGGAGTACCTGTGGAGGAAGAACAAACACGTATGGTGAAGGATAAGGATGAACAATGCAAATAAACAACAAGAGAGAGCAAGTGAATGCTAGGAGCCGAAAAAAAGTTAAACAACACTCGACAAGTAAGAATAGGGAGAAAGCAGACAACTTCAACCACAACAGCATGAGAATGGTGGAGAAATATGCGCTAAACAAGGTTTTTCCTTTAAAAAACTGAGTGGGAGCGGCTAAAAACAGCTGATTCGTATCAAGTGTCGCTCCAAGGCTGCTTTTGCACGGCAGGAGGACTCAACCCAATAGGCTGGGTTGAAATGTTGAACTGGAGTTGAACTGGTAATATCTTGCATAAGGTGGGGTCTCCATTAACACTTCCGTCACAGAATTAACGGGAATATGAATAAGCCTGGAGAACTCTCAAAAGCTCGAAAGTGAAAATTATCGTGGGTGCTGCCTTGAAAAAACCAACACAGCGCGGGGAGCGAGAAAAACAGAGAGAGAGAGAGAGAGAGAGAGAGAGAGAGAGAGAGAGAGAGAGAGAGAGAGAGAGAGAGTAAGTACGAAGAAAGAAACGAAATAGGCCGCAGATCGTCGGTTTGAATCGATCGAGTTCTGATTTCCGAAAGTCCACCTGGCGCGGCTGCACAACGATTACGGCATGTGCTGGGTGGAAGAGGGGCATGCTGCGCGAAGAAGCATGCTGCTATCGCCCCCATATTCAAGAAATGGGAGGAGACCTGCATGTTCCTGCTGCGGTGCAACCCCTTGAGTGTCTGAGATAGTGTAGGATTAGTGGTGACGAAAACAACAGCACCCTATCTATCGACAATAATGACACAGTGATGTTCTGACGTATCGCACACGTTGCATCTGTAGCTCAATGATGAATATTAGACTATGTGTATAACATGGTATATCGTGGTGTCCCCTGCACATCAGCGTCTGCGAGATTTATTGTACATTGTAATCCATAAACCTTCGTGAGAGAGTAAACTTATCGTTAGTACATTGCCACTTAGACTTCAGTCGCGACTCTATCCTCCTTCATCCTTACGCTATGCCTGCCGGAGAGGACTCGTACGCGTCTGCCGCCTTCATACAAACGCAACATGACGACGGTACGAACGAAAGCACCAACTACATTTACAACAAAACTCAAGTACTACAATGGGCCTCTACCATTTTTGTGGTAGGCGATTTTAGTGAACTCTTGCGAATACAAAAGCTAGACGGCTGCTAGCTGCGTTATTATATAGACTTGGAGAGGGCGGGGCTCGCTTATGCGTGGTCAACATTCCCGACCGCAGAGGGAAAATTTTATGAAAACGAATCAACAGCAGTAATGTCCGGGAACCCAGGTGGATGGTGGGGATGCAGAGGCCCTTTCTCCCACTGGTTCTCATTGCTGGTCGGAAACTTCTTGTATTGAGAAAACAATGGAAAAGGCGAGAGTGGGCGTCCAAAGACGCTTCACACAGATACCACGGATTATAGAAAACACAGTCTTTCAGTGAAATGAACGAGGAGAAGAAAAAGAAAAAGAAAAAGAGAATGTTAAGAACTTCAAAGGTCAAAGGAGATTTTTTGACAGGAATGACAGGCTTATATGTCGGACTCAACCTGCTGCCACATTACTAGCAGGTTTAAGCGCCAAACTCCATCGGTTTGCAAAAGAGTGACTTGTGTTCATTTTTATGTCTCTTTTCCCAAAAGCACGTACTTGCTGGGTAATGAGCTGAAGTTTTCAAGTGAGAAAAATGTAGTTTGAAAAGTGCTGGATACAGATCTCCCTACCTATACTGGAAAACAGCAGTGAGGACGTATGAGACAAACGAGGCAACGTTCCCTAATATTGCTGACATCGCTATCTCATCCATTGCTGGCACATCCACTGACTGTCTGAACCAGAGGACTTCACGCTGGCTAGTGGCTGCAACCATCGTTGTTGTTTCTTTGGCTAATCTTTTGTTCTTTGTTCTGGAGAAGCATAGCCTCAAATCTTTTCTGCTAGCGCCTGGAGGTGGCCTCTACACCAAAGGTTCCTTTATATTTCCTGACTACAACAGGAGCATGCTCCATGTGCTCTGCGGGCTTTCAAGTGCTTTTCTCGTGAGGGTAACCAGCCCATTTTGGAATATACTCAACGTTGGTTCGTGCTGCTTTGTGATCTAAAATTACTTCAATTTCAAATTTCTACTCTTTTCCGAAAGGGAAAGTCGGCTGTGACCTAGGGTGACTAATAAGGTATTGGAGTGAGGTATGACAAGTTTTGATCCATTTTTGGCTGTTTCTTCCCGAATTCAGAGAGGCAAAACCGCCTGATGCTGCACGTGTTGGTGGTATGTCTGTAGACGGCATTCTTCTGACAGAAGGCATTAAAGGTTTTCGAAATTTGTTTTGCGCCACCGACATACAGCACTTGTCGAAAAGGTAAAAGGATTGTGCATGCGGTTTCATAGCGTCGCGGGACCTACACGACCCTATCGCTTGGAGCATTCGCTCTCCGGAACCGTCGTCCAGGTCCCACCGTTATCCTGGAGTCATGAAACGACGGCATGTTGAAGATTTTTCAGCTGATTTATACTCTGACATAGTCCAATGCCGACTTCGCGACATAAGGGTTCATTTGAAACATTAGCCACGTTTTCGTCCAGCGCGCACTATAGATTCTCCTTTGGATATCAAACAAGGTGCAGCAAAATAGAGAAGCTTGACAGAGAGGGTTATTTAATCGTTGACGTGAATGGCGGCGGTGCAGATGCTACTTCTTGTAAACAGAATGACACTAGAGAACAAAGCGCAGCCTAGCTCAAGGAGATTGAAATATCAAACAACAGGACGTCGCGTACTTGATAATACTGTGGTACCATCTAACTCTGGATCTTGACTACGACCGGTCAATTTCTGGACCATGGCTTTGATAATGAATACGACTAAGAAACTGAAATCATAGGCTGAAGAAGAAGCGGAACATGCCGCAGTATGCAGAGTAAGATCATAAAGACGAAGAAATACGTCAGCTAAGAAAACAGAGGAAAATGGGAGGAACTAGAACGAACCGCGCATTACCACGACGTGTGAGTAAGGAGGCGTGAAAGATGTCGAAAGACGCTTCGCTAGAGGAGAGTAAGATGGAGTCGAAAGAGTTGTTAGATGTCGAAAGATTACAACAAGGATGAGAAAATAAGAACCCACGAAACGCGAATGCAAAGACGAGCGAGGATTCAGGATGTCTCCCAGCAACGAACTGTGAAGAGGGAAAGCGAGAGAAACAGAAGACAGGAAAAGACAAGAAATCTTGCAGTAAGACATTTTGATGGCGAAGACCCGATTGAAACTTCTGATGAGTGTAACAAGAGCGATGAATATACATACTGCAAGGTGCTTTACTTTAAAGAAGGAAGCATGTCAAAGCCTTCTGCCGCATAATATAGGGAATTTTGCATGAAAAGAGATTTAAGGTTAGATTTTATGTTCGAGAACTACCTGGAGGATATCCAGAGATGACATGATGTATTGCGACAAAACCATGGGACAAATTTGTCAAACAGTGAATTTGAAAGAACATCATGATCCCAACGCAAAACGTGAATATTCTTACCCTTTTTCATCGGCACCGCATAGATAGTACTTATTGCCAATGGTGGCTGCAATCGAAATCTGATGAGCAAAATCGATGAAACAATGCAGAATATCAACCCGTGTTATGAGATTTTTGCATGGGAGAATTCAACGAAGAGGTAAAGAGAAACGCCGCACAGGAAAAACCCCACCAAAACTGAAACTACTATTCTCTGTGAACGCTCACGTAGACCATCGTCAATACAATATAACAGCGTGGTTTGAATTGGATTAAAGAGAATCGCATGCAGCCACTCACTATCATGAGATACCAGAACACTTCACGTTCATAAAGGCAGGGAATGACATGATTTGGGAAAGGAAGGTGGAGGAACAGGTCGCTTTCCGAAGCATTGTATTGGTCGTATGTCATGCTAGTCATCCAAAGCAAGCAGAATTGTTTTATCCGCAAACGATTATATTGCACAGGAAAGGAGCCAGCATTGTCGGATCTTTTAGTCACCAAAGAATATGACAATGACCCGCGCCCAGAACCGAGCATTTCAAGATGCGGCAAAGACAGCGGGTCTATTGGATGAAAATTGGATGGAATATTTTAATGAACTAGAGGACTTAGCGTCGCCATTTTAGTCGAGAGAAATGTTTGTACAAGTAATCACATACAGAGAGGGCGAAATGTTAAAACAATTTGGGGACATTTTGAGCAATACTTTGAGGGAGATTATAGCAGAAACCATGACAGTGACTGACGAATATCCAGAGACAGCTGGAAGATGCAGGTGACACTATGACGAAATACGGCGTTAACGGTTCTGAAACGAACGAACATTACCTCAAACACTAGTGTAATGCAAGAAAAGGAATGAAAAGAGAAAACAATGCGAGCCGGCATGAATGCGGGAGAGGAAACGACAGTGATCTACGTGCATCAAAAAATCGAGGCGAAGTTATTAGCAACGCTGAGGAGTGGATGTGTGGTCATTGACGGCCTCGATGAAAGCGAAAGTCTTACACACGAAATTCGACAGGAAACAGCGCAATCAGATGGGAGTGGACTTACCTTCTGAGGAAGATTATGATAATCAGAAAGAATTTCAAATATTGCGAGCTCAAAACAGAGCGAGTAGGAGTGAACTAAGTGCACTTTCAGATGTGAAAACCCAATTGTGCTTCTTCTCAAAGCATCCAGGCTTCAAGAAAACGAAAGGGTATTACGAGATGGACGCTAAAACACAGCAAGAACATTATCTAGAGAAAGTTTCACAGAGTGATTGCTAAGTTTCGGAAAAGGTGAACTACATACACGTTGAAGACTGTCAGAATATATGATAAGTGCACCTTCAAAGACTTTTAGTTTACGTATTCGGAGATTTAATAGTCAGTGACGACAACAACGAGCTGCCAAAAAGGCTGCTATTGAATACAACGAACGAAAGTGTGAGTAAAATAAAAACGAAGGTTTTGGAGCTGTTGAAAAACCAAGAGAGAAAACATGCACACACACATAACATAGCATCGACAGAGTTGATGTGCCGGTTCGAGCGGCACCTTCTTTAGAAGTAATGTGCAGTATCTTATCTAATTCTGTATAGCCCAAGTAAGGGCCATTACTTATGACCCCAGTGATATGTTTATGGGCCTTGCCCAAATACCCTATGTAACATGCTTCACCACGCCCCTTTATTGCTAGCATTCTACCATTGCACCACCAGGTGCAGGTCGGACAATGAAGATTCTGACCAACTGTGTACAATACATAAAAAGGGAGCCACCCATCCTTCCGAAAATAGGCGCCACCCAACCGCCTCAGTAAGCCACCACATTTTATGTGCCGGTTAAAGCGGCACTTTCTTAGAAGTGGTGTGCAGTATCTCACATATTTTTGTATTGCCCAGGTAAGGGCCATTATTTGCGACCTCTGTGATATGTTTATGGGCCTCACCCAGATACCCCATGTAACAGGCTTTACCACGCCCCTTTTATGTTAGCATTCTATCATTGCACCACCAGGTGCAGGTCGGACGATTAAAGATCCGTACCAAATCGTGTTACCAACACAAAAGGGAACCACCCATCTTCCCGAAAATAAAGGCGCCACCCAACAGCCTCTGTAAGCCACCACGTTTTATGGTGCATCGGCCAAATACGGTCTGATAAAGTGCCTTGCTTCTCAGCAATTGCACGCCAGGTTAGCCAAGCCTAACCTTGGGACTCAGAATCCCTAAATCTATTCGTGCTTTGCCCCCAGCAAACGCACAAGAGGTCAGCACATAAACCTGACCTTGGGCTACAGTGGCCCTAAATTTCTGCTCAAAAGCAGCAGCAGGCTCAAAAGCAGCCAAACCAAGACTGAAGGCTCAAAAGCAGCCATTTTTGCGCAGCATAGGCTCAAAAGCAGCCGTTGCAGGAACTGCGGCCACGAATACCATTATGTCCCTCTATTCTCTCAAAAAAGCAATTTTATACAGCTCAGGAAAACTCGAGACCATACTGAAGAAGTATGAACCTTGTGGTGAGAAAATCACATACCAAGGGAACGACAAAGAGCGGTATAATGAATGGACCAAAACCTTGCGTTTTCTGCTTTCATGCCTTGCGGAGTTGAGAGCATGCACGAACTCACTTCAATCAGAAGTCGATAGCATGGAGAGGCTCTACTCCCATCAAAAATCTAGAACTGAGCAGAAAAGAATACTGTTCGAGATTAAAGAGTTCGAAGCAGAGACAGACTTCTACCAGAGAATCGACGATGCAGAAAGATTCGCGTGGAAACTAGAAGAAAGAATAACCGATGCTANCTCTACCAGAGAATCAGCGATGCAGAAAGGTTCGCGTGGAGACTAGAAGAAAGAATAACAGATGCTAAATTACAACTAATGCGGATCAACCGTAAAAATGTCCTGGAAAAACGAGAGCGATGTCGAAACGACACCTCTTTGTCAGAATCAAGAATAAGCGGTATACCATGTGAGCTGAATCCGCAAGCTTTCGAAGACACGCCGAAGATGAGTGACAATTATTCATTTTCATCGTTGAAAAACGACATTGAACGGTGTAATAACCAAAATACTCCACGCGATTCGAAAAGATCCGAAGAAACCAGTACAATAAATGTGGATCTGGCATCCTTCCACAGTAGAGACGATTATAAGAGAAGTGCTCTCGATCTCGGCAATGANAAAGAATCGAGTTCGATGTCACATCAACTCCCCTCCATCAGATTCAAGATCAAGCGGGATATCATGTGAGCAAAACTCGCGAACGTTTGAAAACACGCCGAAGTTGAGTGGCAATTATTCATTTTCATCGTTGAAAAACGGCATTGAACGGTGTAATAACCAAAATACTCCACGCGATTCGAAAAGATCCGAAGAAATCAGTACAATAAATGTGGATCTGGCATCCTTCCACAGTAGGGACGATTATAAGAGAAGTGCTCTCGATCTCGGCAATGAAGTGAATAGCAGAATCGTCCCCATGGAACCAATTAGCCTCAGTAGATCTGAGCTCATCCACGGAAGTAATGGCGAGGTCACTGCAACGATGACACCAAAAGTGCCACAGGCAATAACATCCACTCGCACACATGAATGCACGGAAGAAATTCAATGCGGCAATGTAAAAATTGAAACATATGCCATTGTGTCGAAAAGTGCTACTGTTGCGCACAGGCACATAGCCCCCATTTGGGCAGGAATCGTATCAGAAAATCTGATATTACGCTCTTCACAGTGTGGCCACGCACTAATTCCGACAACTCTTTCCGCTCTTCGACACACCGCAATTCCCTCGCCATCAACAACTTCGCACCTCCACGACTGCCACTTCGCGCCTACACTCCTCGACATCTTCATGGACTGGACGATATGGACCTTCGTTAATGATCGTCTCGTGGAAGAAAAGGTCGTTAATGCAATTAATTGTGTGCGTAGACGTATTATATATCTCCTTTTGTATGATGATGTTTCTATCATGTTTTTCTTCCTTGTTATCCTTGTTTTTGCCGCGCCGGAGTGTGCCGGTTCGAGCGGCACCTTCTTCAGAAGTGGTGTGCAGTATCTCATCTAATTCTGTATAGCCCAGGTAAGGGCCATTACTTGTGACCCCAGTGATATGTTTATGGGCCTTGCCCAGATACCCTATGTAACGTGCTTCACCACGCCCTTTTATTGTCAGCATTCTACCATTGCACCACCAGGTGCAGGTCGGACGAATAAAGATCCTGACCAACCGTGTACAAAACACGAAAAGGGAGCCACCCATCCTCCCGAAAATAGGCGCCACCCAACCGCCTCAATAAGCCACCACAAACGAAAAAAAAATGAAATAGTAGAAATAGGATAATTCTAATTGTAAGACATAAAATCCACTATTAAAGCGAGAGAAACAAATTACAGCAGAAAGTAAGACATTTAAAAAAAGGAAATTGGAACGAACTGATGCTAGGTGAACTCAGACCCGAACAATCAATGCCTCACGAACCTGGAGTTAGTCCAAAACCAGGCATATTGACACCAATAAATCGTATTCCTTTCTGTTGTAACAACGGTGTCACGTATTTGTAATCTTTATGAGATCCTGGAGCACCATGAATAGCTACTACCGTACCTACTGACGACCCGGATGGCAGCGTATCCTAAAAACGATAAAATTTCACAGAAAGTCGTAAACTATGTATTATTTCGAATGCAATGGTACTGACAAACAACTAGCGAGAAAGAACAGTCTCGAAAATTATAACAAAGTAGCATGTACGGTGGCTCTCAATCATCCTTGCATCACACAGCACCATCCCTCTGCGGAGCCGCGCCGCACCGCCTATGATGACGCATAGGTGGCGCGGCGCGGTTCAGCAGACGGGCGGTGCTGTGTGATGCGAGGACGGTTGAAACCGACTGTAAGCCCGCTAGAAAAAGAAAAGGAAAACAAAAATAGACACATATGCAAACTAAAGGCAGCTAATAGTGCATAGTGGAATTGAGGGCTTTTCGGAAAAAAATGTAACTTTAAATGCTGAATAACCGTCACGCACCATTTAACCTGTGAGACTTATTTTTAATACAAGAATTTACTCGCAAAAAGTAATAAACTGCATGTGATATAGCGAAATGCCAGAGATATTTATAGTAAACTGTACAAACGAGACATTGGATCTAGAACTTACTTGAAAAACTGCCTCTGTCTCAATTTTGTCGCCTGCACTGGTGCAAAACTGCACCCGTTGACGACGAAGGAGAGGATCAATTGGTGCATCGCTCATGGAGGCTTCTCCCTTAAAACGTTGAAAATATTAATCCAGTGAACTTGAAAACATCTCTTGAGAGATTCATATAAAGGTGGTAGAAAATGGAAGCAGCAAAGTCCAAATGATTTTGTGTAGTCCAGATGAAAATTCGGATAAAAACGATGAAATCGACGCCCCAACCACAAAGGTTACGATATCCATGGTCAGCTCCTTCAACGACCCTATACAAAAGTTTTGAGAGCAAATCCCTTTTTTGAGCATAACGACTGAGAAGGCGTGGAGCATGCGCCTTCTGCTTCCTGCGGTGCAACAGGGCGCCTAGCAATCCCGATGAGAGACAGCAGCCTACGCTCCTCCCCTCATAAAATGAATCTCCCCAAGTACACATAACTCTCGTACATGCCATAATGACTCTCCTCAAGTACACACGAGAAAGAAAACTCACATTTTGAGAGAGAAATCTCACTGACGCCATAAATCGATAGCGAAACACCTGCGCTGCGCAGGCGTTGGTTGTGAGGGCGGCCATTGAGTACTGGAAATGATTGTTTGCGTAACCTAATTCTTTTCCCAATAGGGATTTTGCTCCCTAATACTCGCTTTCTGTTTAATATTCAGAGCAGAGAATGTAATCTCTTTGGTACACTTGCACATTGATTCCGAGGATTACATCTATGGTGTACAGTCTGTCTCAAAATAATTGGCGAATGAGTCGCTTGGCGGGTACTACACGACTCTCTCACTTGGAACATACCTCATTCCTCTCATTTGGATCCCGCGGGTGTGTATCATCGTGAGGAAAAAAGGGGCATAGTCAGGCGACTCTGATTGGCGCACTCGGGCGCCCGTTACGCCTTTTCAACACGAACGGCGTCAATCCCATAAGTGCTTGGCGCCGCAAGAGTTTGAATAGATCTACGTGCCGGACGGCACGAGTGCGTGGTCCCCTGGCTACACCCCTTTTCGATCACGATGATACACACCCAGATCCCGCCGTGCTTCTCGGGCCGCGACGATATGTAGCCGTGGGGTGTGTATCATCGGGTGGGGGAAAGAGGCGTACCTAGGCGACTATGATTGGCGCACTCGGACTGCCCGTCACGCCCATCTGTTTGAACTCGAACGGCGTCAATCGCCATACATGGTCTATCTGTGCTTAGCGCCGTACGAGTCAAACAGGTGGGCGTGACGGGAGGGCCCGAGTGCGCCAATCACAGTCGCCTGGTTGCGGACCACAACATTATGCTACAGTCTGTAACCTTAGCGTGTACAGTCCTTCTCAAAAAGATAGACGGATTGCGCGTCTGCACCATCGCGGCGGGACCTGAACGAGGGATGCGGAGAGAGCATGCTCTAAGTGAGAGGGCGAGTAGGTCCCGCCGCGATTCTGCAGCCGCGACGATAAGAAACCGCACGCGCAACCCGTCTATCTTTTTGAGAAGGACCGTACATCTGTGACTTTGTCTAAAATTACGGCTGCAGCGCGGTATCGACAGACACATCACTGGCTCGATCGATGGGAAGACGGCGTAGGATACGTTTGGTAGAAGATTTTAGTAAGTCACAGTAGGAACACATCAATATGGAAAAAATCAGAAGAATCACACCACATATGTACAGTCTGTTAGCCCAGAACGTGCACAACTGGTGACTTTGTCCGCAATTGCAGACAAGATGCCAGACGCACTCCTTGAGCTAACAGACTAGACGGCTGTTGTGAAGTGATTAAATACCGAAACGANCCGCAGTAGTTTCGGCCGGCCGATCGGATTTCCGATCCATTTCTACACTTTCTTTTGTCAGTTTTGATCTGTTTCTGGCATGTAGGTGATGTGATTCCTTTCATTTTGATGTTTCGATACTGTTTCCGATCTAACCAGCCGATCTGCCGGCCGATACCACTGCGGCTGCAATTGCGGACAAAGTCACCACTTGTGCACGTTCTGGGCTAACGGACTGTACATATACGACCTTACAGAGGAAAACCTAAAAATTAGATCAAACCAGCTGAAGATAACACCACGCCACAGCCGCAATTGCAGACAAGATGCCAGACGCACTCCTTGAGCTAACAGACTAGACGGCTGTTGTGAAGTGATTAAATACCGAAACGACATCATAGGAGTAAAAAGGGACTAACTTTCATGGCGTTTCCTGCTAGGGATCAACCTTCACGTCGCTTCCGACAACGATGGAAATTTTATCTAGAGAACAGTGAATTGATGTTAGCTCTGAATTGCTTTTCGTCTACAATAAAAAGCTAGACCGCATGAAGAGGAAACTGCGAGATTTTCTCATATTTCACCTGAATCACTAACAGCTCATGCATACTCGGACACTCGGGCGGTTGAACCGCAGCAGGAACACGCAGGTCCCCGCCCATTCTTCGAATTTGGGGGCGATAGCAGCACGTTGCGTCGCGCAGCACGTTCTCTATTCCACCCAGCACGTGCTGTGATCGCCCCGCAGGCGCGCATCGCGCGCAATTTGGAGTTTTGAAAATCATATATCGGTTCAAACCGACGCCGCAAAATCTGCGGCTCATTTCATTTGTTTCTTTATTGAACAGGTCCATCGCCATCTGCAGCTTGGGGTCTCCCAAACGACTAAAACTTGTGAGGATCTGCTGGTCTGAAAGTGAGATATGGCGTTAAGCGTTTAGTTTCTTTTTCATTTTACTTTTTATGACTTTTAGCGTTTCGCTCTTTTTGTTTTTGTTTTGTGACGTTTTGCCTTTCGTTTCTTTCTTTATGTGATGACAACTTACATAGTTTCGTCCTGCGTCATGAGATGCTCGCCCTCATGAGGGACGAATGCGCTCGTACCACCAACAGTGCCTTTCACCGCCTTTATCGAAAGAATACTGTGGGATCTATGAGCCGGTGTGATGTTAGCGTTTGTTTCATTCACTTTGCTAGATCCATTCTCGCATAATTCGCTTAGGTTCACGTGTGCTGAGAGATTATCAGAGTTCTGCTATGTTCCTGTCGCTTCAAATGCCCCCTTTGATGGTTTAATTGAAGAGCACAGAATCGCCTTATCAGACTTTGGGCTTGGACACTTCCACTTCAGGTATTCGTTGTTGTGACTGCCTTTTGCAGACTTTAGCAGGTGCCAGTTTTTATTTCAGTTCAAGATTGTCAATCCGAGGAAAGATCTACGATCTACTCTTCTTGGCTTCACTGGAAGAGAGGAGAGGACATCTCACATGACATATTTTATGCTGGGGAACAGGAGGGTTCTTCCGTGTACGGAAGAATACTTGTTTCTGCATAGAGCTCATCGAATCGCACATGTTATGCCCTCGTGGAAGAATTCACTCTCAACGACCATTTCGAGAATCTGGTGGGGTCCATGTTGAATTCTATGCACCCTGCTCGTCTTCCAAAAATGAAATCCAACGCTCCCTAGTTACTAATACCGTTTTGAAGTATTCTGAAAATCGAACACAACTGCTACGACATTTCGGACCCCCAAATACCATTCCGCGCTGCTGTTTTCATTTTGGGTTATGTAGGATGATCCTTGCTTGGTTTTGTGAACATATGTATATGACGTAATATGATTACGTCATCACAGTATTGTTTTCTTTTGTTTTTGTGTTCCACTGACAACATTTTTCTAGACTCACTGTTGTTTGGTTTTTTTTACTCTTCTGTAGCATTATTTTTCAGATGTTAATTCTATTGTTTCTCATAATAAAGTGAAGAATTTGGGGAATTTCATTGTGGACTTGCAATAAATGTGTTCACTTTTCAATCTGTTGCTCTTTGGTAGTGTCCGGCTGCGTTGCAATTACGTTTTGAGCCGGTTTTTGGACCTGAAGCTGGTCCAGGGCCGAACACTTCCTCTTGTTCGTAGCGGTTGAACCGCAGCCTGAACAGGCCACGTTCCCCCACGGTACCAGGTAGTGGGGGGTAACATCATGAAAAAGTTGCTTTGAACCGCACGTACAACTGCGGTTCAACTGTGTTTCTACTGGGGTTCAACCGCCCGAGTGTCTGAGTAAGACATTCAAACTTATTTTGATGCAACAGAAATTCTGCGAATAACGCTTGAACTCGCGTTTGATCCTAGAATGAATTCTTTCATACTACCTATTAGTGTTCTGAGAAACAATACGCATATGCATCTCGCAGTCTCTTTTTCCACTGAATTAGCTGAGTGTATTTCCATTCAAATTACATAAAAGATACTATCTTCATCAGTAGCACTCTAACTAAGCTGGAGGAAATGAGAGAATGAAAGTGTACGTGAGAACCTTGGAGAATAAACGAGAAGATTCATGTAGGCAGAACCAGCAAGGTCAATGAATGAAAGGAAACACGGGAACAAAGTACGAGCGCTGTCTTCGCTATCACTTGGTGAGATAGGCAAGGGAGTGTGGAAGGAGAGGAGAGGGCAAAGGGGGTAAGGAAACGTTGAACCATAAGCATTTCGGAGAAAGGCCCTACCACTCCAGATGCCGTCTAGAATCTGCAGACACTATATGCATACACATTTATGTATAGATTTCACAAAAAAGTATAGATGTCCGTCATTTGGTACGGTTTCATCCTCAGGTACCCGAACAACTCGAATTTGGGATAATAAAACCGGTGAGTACTTCGAGTAACTAGAGTTTTAAGTTCTTTTTTTCCCCGAATGGTTAATGCTTCAAATGACTGGATGTCGATTTACTCCAAACTCGACTCGATTTCATTCAAATGGGACAAATGTCCAGCCAAATACCACTGTACAGGACTTACAGAGTGTGTGCGTTGAACGTGTGAATACATCTACATAATACTACAAATTCGTGTTTTTTTTTTCAGTTGAATGTGAACCACTACAAGGAAAGAGACATGGTTATCGTAACCCGACCACTGGCTGTCTGTTGAGGCAACTCTGGATCACATACCGGAAAGAGCATATGACGCACCCTAATCTTTTTTCTTCGGTAAGTACAGGAAATACATCATCCATTTGCAGTGTTACAACTCTGTGAAGCGAAGAAAGCATTTATGCGTCTAAATGTATCACAAAAATTCCCGTATGCAAGAAACTAGTGCATGTCTAGCCATCACAGTTAAAACAGAAACGACCATGTACATAAAACATCCTCAAAATTGCTACCTCGGAGTAAAGTAAAATCTACAGCTCTGAGATCATTCCCAATAGAAATCTAGCAATACCTGAACTAAATAAGTTTCAGAAGATGTACAATTGCCATATGCATTTCAGATACATTACGCAAACGCTCGAACGTTCATATGAAAATGCATTTCATTTGGGTCTCTATTACAAAGATGATGCAAACCTCATTTCAAACTTATTGTTTAAATGCTCAAGCGATGGAGAAGAGCTATCACAGGACGAAGAAAGGTGCACTAATAACTACGTGAGAACCGAGTATACGTCTAGAAGAAAACTCGGATCTTCGATGTTGTGATAGTAAATAAATAAAAATAAAAGTAAATAAATACAAGTACAATACATTCAAAGAAATAAACAGAAAACAAAAGGAAGCGAAAAGGGGTAATAAACTCGGAAGAAACGCTCACACCTATCGCTCAATTTTAGTGAAGGTTACATGACCGTCACTTACATCAAGGCAAAGCTCTTGGTGTTCGGAATTCTGAAGCAAACAGCCATTGCGAACGCGTATGTGTCGGATCTCACGCAAGACTGAATCAACGCTAGCTGCCCATTCAGCTTCAGAATACATGTGGAAGTGTAGAATATCGGTGCTTCCGTTCCCCCAATCCTGAAAGGTGATCGGCTCAGAAGGACTAGTTAATGTGTATTACTTTAACTAGTAGGAACCCCCGCTCTCTTAACATATGCACACCACGTAAACAAAAGCAAATAATACCGCTAGTAGTCTCCGTAATCCATGCACTTCAATGGGGTGATCATAATAGAATGGATCAACCACAATGCCACTCATAACGTCGTCACCATTTGAGAAAATGAAAACGCATTTGAGCTACAAAAATTCTTCCATACGCAACTGCTGTGTTGGCTGTAGAAATGCAGAAACAAATACTAACCTTCTGTATCACATCATTCATTAAAAGCGACTTTCCAAAATCCCTCATCTCAAATACATCAATGGCCAGTACTTCCACATGCGCACTCTTCACAAAGGCGATCAACTCTTCAGCTTCGCAGCAACAACGACAGTTATGTATAATCATTGCCTTCACGGTGATCCGAGCTTGACTCAACTCTTGCGCGAGAGATAAAAGAAGCGGTGACGATATAACACCCTAAAAGAAAACATGCATTGTTTTCCACATGTCCTGGAGCATTTCCTAATGTTAAAACAGCTCAAACAAATTTGAACTACTATATTCATACCCAAAAGCATTACCACACACATAGTAGAGAACGAGACGGGAAATGACAGCGTTTGTGAAGGTAACCAGTTTCCGTGTATAATCGAAATATAAGCCCCATACTTCATTGCAACCCTGAATATAGAATATCTCAATCCATATTGATAGAAGTTATCTTCTTTCACTATCAACGTGGAGTGAAACTGAAACATACTGGTATGAAATCAACACATCCGATTTTTCGGGGAGACAAGCTGTTCCAGTTTCTCACGATGATCTGATTCAACAAATGGCAAGTGAGTCGACATGAACTCAAATCACGTAGTGATACCTGTAACACAATAATATAATTATGGACAATAAGCCAATAGACGAGTTGCTGGTTCTCACCACAGCTAATAGCATTTTGACATTTTTCATTCTAATCACTATCATACTCTGGTTGAGCAGTCATTTCACTAGAAAGGGCACCCCTTGTCTTTGGCAAATGAGTTAGCCTACGGCAAGTCGTGATAGCGCTTGTATAGATAACCCTGGCGATTACTACTTTAAAGTAGGTGGCTATTGTACAGATATGAGCATCAGAAGCCGTATCCATTATATTTGACCATGGGAGGAAAAACGTAGCGGGTATATATCCACTCCCATTCGTTTTTATCCATTTTGCTATCCAATATCACTCATCCATCTACGTGCTCATTTCTTGGTGCAAGTGCGGTGTCTCGGCGAGATTAAACACAAAATGAAGAAGGAATAGATCATCGATCGTTATCATGTCGACATTGACCGAATAAAGATAACCTGCGGTGAAACGAGTGGATATGCATATCCAAGGATGTTGTTATTGGATAGCAGATTCTCGAAACTATTATAACATATCCGCTAGAATGTGTTTATCCAACTGGATAAAGTATATTGGATACGGGCCCTGGAGCAACTCCACGCACATAACTTAGAGTATCCCCAGACTTCGCCGGTGGAGTATCCCCAGACTTCGCCGGCGGTCGCCGCATGGATAAAGTGAATGAGGAAACCCCAGACGAAAGAGGAATGATAATCAAAGAGGCGTGGCAATCGATAGGCATCATTCCCATTATCGCCATCACTCACATCGCCACTTCATTGTGGGCACATCCTCGAGAGTACCGGCGATGAGCACCGTTTGGCAGCGTTCCAGGCGATCCACGTGGCAATCGATACGTATCATTTCCACGACCCTTATCTCTTCTATCGCCGGTTCATTTTGATTCATTTCGAACTGGCGATCGCCACGACCGCCGGCGAAGTCTGGGGATACTCTTATTAGAACAGAAGTCCTTGTATACCCAGATCTAGGTTATGCGATTCGTATCTTTCTTCTTTTCAGCAGCGCCGCAATTATCGCCAATGGCTGTGGTCTGATTGTGAGCCAAAGAACTCTTCGGAGAGTAAACTGTACCCAATATGCCTTATCCAGTCGGATAAACATGCTCTAGCGGATATGTTACAGTTGTTTCGAGAATCTGTTATCCAATAAAGACACACCCTTCGACATGCAAATCCACTCGTTTCACTGCAGGTTATCTTTATCCAGTCGATGATAACGGTCCATGATCTACTCCTTCTTCACTGTGTTGACTCTCGCCGGGACACCGCACTTGCATCAAGAAATGGGCACGTAGATGGATGAGTTATATTGGATAGCAAAGTGGATAAAAACGAATGGGAATGGATACACCTATACCATAAGCTTCCCAAATGCTAAGATGCTCATTGGTTCAAGGCGCACTGACCTGCCCCGAGAAAGCTTTTGAGATTTTCGAACAAAAAAGTCTCCAGTAGCTGCTGACTGCAATGTTATAAGCAATTCCTAGGAAAGCCACTGAAAAACCTTTTTCTAGCGCCAATTCTCAAGCAGCCTATGAGCGAGGTCGATGAGGACGAGGTTTCTGAACTGTGCACTCCCGCCAGGATAGTTCAATCCATACTTACCTTTTTCAATATCTGAATTTGAACTTCAGGTGGGAGGTCCAGAAACGCAAATGTTTCAGTTGGCTGCTGGGCGGTGTTTGTGAACAAATCCCGCAGAAAATCGTGAAGTGGAGCGCGAAAAGCATCGACGTCTAAACTTTTAGTATCAAAAAGTAGTTGATCCTATCCTTCTAAAAGAAAACCTGACCAAACAAACTAGCCTTTGAGGTACAGGTAAAATTCATTGTCTTCCTCATCCATTTTCAGCGCCCATTTAACCTTCTTTCCTTCTACGAACGCCAAATCAGCCAAACACTGGAAACTTCATTAGTAGTATGCATCATAGGAACTGCTCATAGCGATGAAGCACTGAGAACTGTGACAAATTGAAAAAGAAAACGAAATACATCCATCTAATTTATGCAGCCCTAAAAGGCGCCCGAATAGAAGAACGGATAAAAGCCCAACCTGACCATCTGAGTCTTCCAAATCAGGACTAGCAGCATAACGTACAACTCTGCTTCCTCCCGGATTCAACTGTTGAGCATTTGCTACGGAGGCACTGCTCATAATTTCATCAGCTCAATGCAAGTAACAGCCTGAAAAAAAAACGAAAGTACGCGGTAATATGCACTCCAAATGCAGTCAATGTAGAACCAGTAACTCCGAAATGCGAAAAAATATAATAGTGCTGAGTAGAGGTCACGAGCTTCCTACAACTCCAGAATAATGCAAATTTTTCGACTGGCAATGCAAACCTGCCTCTGGCGTAGAATAATGTGTTAGACGTACTACACTACACACATCAGAGTTTACGTCCAAAATTGAATGGTTCAGGGAAACTGAGGTTGGGGCAGAGTTTTGGAGGGTGTACGGCTACGTTTAGACTTATCATCGCTCTAGATGTATAACTCGATGTGTTTGACTCATGCCCTTTCATTGTCTCCCAAGAGCTAGATGAAACGAGTCTAGTTCTGTCTGTCCATCTCAGAGAGTGCGTCTGCGACTTTGTCTGCAACTGTGGTCACGGCGTGGTCTCGGTTGGCTAATCAGCTGTTTCGGGGAGGACACACGGAAATTTTGGTGATTTAGACTTCGTGTTATGTCGGAGTTTCTAGGGCTGTGAACTCATCAACAATGATAATGTAGGGTGAAACACGCAAGAAACACAGGGAATGATAACGACATTTCTTGTGCATTCAGGGCGTGGACGAGTGTTCTGCTGATGGGTCCCGCAACGAAACTCTGATAAATGTACACATTCTATACGCCACGCTTCATCCAGTGCGCTAGACAACACGCGCACGACATCGTTAGCTGGCGCGACGAAACCCTTTTGTCCAGGTCGGCAGATGTGTCCACGACGGTAGCTTCGCAGGTAGGCGGCTATTTACGATGTTCAACTTACTGTTGTGATTGTCTAGCGGCTGGCCTCAGAGTAAACGACTCTCTTCAGAAAAGAGAATTTGTGAGTGCTTCCATCAAAATTTGAGATTTTGCACTTTCCTCTGTATGGTCTAATACGCACTCAGGCACTCGCGCCGGCCGAGCGGCACACGAATACCGGCCGAGCGGCCACCGGAAAACCGGCCCGGCCGGTTTTGGATGCACCGCTCGGCCGGAGATCGCCCGCCGCTTGGCCGGAAGGCTCCAATTTACGCTAGCTCTGTTCAGAGATCCTGAATTCGCTTCTAGGCATAGCACATGTACGCATAGTACCTGTACGAGAACAAAAACCACCCATGCAAGAAAATAAAACAATCCTGCCTTTGATTCCGCGTCCTTTCATTTGCCGGGATTCGAACCTACCTCACCATCGTTTTTCATTGACTGATGGTCCACTGCGCAACCCACTCGGCTATCCATGCTGCTATGGAGGGATTCTACCACTCTAGTTATAGCTTCATCCTCTATGAGTTCATGATTTTATCGGTATGCTGGGCCACATGCTGAGCCTATAGAAACCCAGTGTACCTGTTTTGGGGTTCATCTTGGGGTTTGCAAGTGTGACCAGTCCACTACGAGCATGTAAGGGTTTGCAATGAGTCTTTGAGTCTTGATTCGTATGCTACGCGTCAGAGTTAATAATTACGTGATCAGTGGATTTGAGCCTAATGGGTATTCATCATAGTGTGAGCATCTACACCGTATGTAGATGATACCTTTGGACCAGAGATGAACACGGAGAGCTACAGATGTTTTAAACTTGCCCACACTATGATGAATACTTGGCCATGCTAAGATTTCACCACAGTATGGGTAAGTTTGTTATTCGATCCACGTTCTCAACATGGATCCACCACACGCCCGAGTAAGAATGGAGAGGTATTCATCGGATGGCTTATGGTCCTCTCAGCGCTCCACAGCGCTCGGCAAGCACCACAGAACTTGCTGCGCCGTGTGGTTTGCACCTTTTAGCGTAACTCTACATTGCGTTCTTCAGTAGTCCCTTCCCGCAGCTACTATTATTAATAGTACCTCTAATCACAAAAATTATCCGCACGCCGCTCAGCCGGTACGCGTGGAATCGCGCGCCGCTCGGCCGGTAATTGGGCCGACATTTACATTTAGGGGCGCCGCCCAGCCGGTTTTTGAAATTCGCCCGCCGCTCGGCCGGACTTGGCGAGCCGTCCGGCCGGTCACTCGAATTCGCCCGGGGCTCGGCCGGTGCGAGTGCCTGAGCATGTGGTGTGATTCCTTCTATTTTGAAGTTTTATTTCTGTTAGGAGATTCTACTAATTGCCAGTTCTACTGGCCATATCCATTCATACGCAACGCTCATGTGTGGTCAATTCTGTACCTTCACCGTGGAATTCATAGACTATATTACAACAAGCATACTAACCTAAAATGTAGGAGTTGCCGCGAAAACAAGTTGTCGCAAAAACAAAGTGGAAATTACCTGAGAACTATTCTTGCTTGCAACCAGGCACTGTTGCTCCGATTCCAATCTATCACACTTCTGCTTTCCCAAATCGGGAAATCCCACTCTTGAACACGTATCAGACGAGCGTGCTTGCATAGTATATGCATATGCTATGCAAGCACGCTCGCCTGGTACATGGTTATGTGGTGATTTTCAGCTCCGTTTTCGCACAAGTAATGCCATACAGTGGGACCTTGCGAAACGAGGTTTGGTGTCAGCAACTGAACCACAAGTGAATTAGCATCACTAAGCCCATGCGGTCGATAAAAAACGGTCGCTCCACAGACGACGAGGGCGGGGGCGAGGCCGGGGCAAGAGTCAGGATGAGCGAGGGAGCACATCCAGCCGAGAGAGCGCCGCCGCGCTAACCCCTTCTCTCGCGTCCGTGGGAACAATGACTGTTTTGTTGACAGTACTTCCCAAATTCGAAATTACGTACTCCTTTCGATGTGCAATTGAGAAACAAACATATTGTTAAAGTTTATGTCATCTCTCAAACTTACAACGACAGAAATCAACCAATATCACAAATTGTGTGAAGAATATGGCAGATACACCTTACTATAGATTGTGGAATTGTACAAGCATAATCAATAGTGCTGTAGTTTGGAACAGCACCCACGGTAATTAACGCTTTCCTGCTGCCACGCCCGATTATCGGACACTTACCACCCGCGAGCGTGAGGCCCCGGTCGGACAGTGTATGGAAAACACCTGTTCCTGGAACTTTCCCATGACGGACAGTTCATCTTTGATCTAAGACGATCAATAAGGTGTTAAAATGAGTTAGGGCACCATTTGTACAGCGTTATGCTCATTTTCCCCAAGTTCAAAAAGGCACAACGGCCTGACGCTACGCGCGCGTTGTCCGTGTGTCGCGGCTGTAAAATCGCGGCGGGACCGACTCGACCCTTCCATGCTCTCTCCACATTTCTCGCCCAGGTCCTGCAGCGATTCTGCAGTCACGGAATCCGTCTATCTTCTCGAGGAATTTCGAATTTTAATGGGGTGTAGAGTGTTATACCTGGAGAGGGCGGCGTGGCCGAGCTTCGTGATTGGTCAATTCACGCAAACAGCCAATCGCAGAGCCCGGTCGCGTCGCCCTTTCCAGGTATAGCGCGCTGCACCCATTTAATGCTCCAAAACTTCAGTTTATATGGAGTTAAGTGCGAAAACCAAGTTGTGGCAGCCACCTCCACCTCGGACTTGCCAGCTCCAAAAGCGGTAATTAGCATGGGTGCTGCTATAGTCTGTTCCAACTGCGGCGATAGTTGAAAGTTCATGCACAGAGTCTGTTTTTCTCTGCACTCTCTCCGGTTTCTTCACACTTCTCCGCACTCTCCTTCTTTCCGCCGTTTCTCCAACTATCTTCCCCAATGAAACAGATTATATTACATGCAATATTACTCAAAGAGATGCGACCGCAAGAGAAATCGACAGAAAGTCGCGCCCTAAGTACAGAATCCAAATCAAATAGAAGAGAACAAATGGCTAAAGAAGAAAAAAGCCTAAAGAATTCACTTCAAGCAAAATCTATCGAGGCGTCTCAGCTCGTCAGAAAGGCTCTTCCCCAAATATGAACTCATTTCCAAACAGCAACTCTCAATCAAAAAATAAATACAATAGCAACGGGGACAAGCTGGAAAACAATAGAACTTACAATAAATCTTTCATATCAACAATTCTTACAAATCTAATTCATGCGACACAAATTCTGACATGCGGATATGTCAGAAACTAGATCGATACTTCGCAAGAATAGATGAACGAAAGATTATAAGCTATACAAACATGCAAAGTACAGCGAATACTTAGAGAGAATATAGCATCCTTACTTATGCGTATCAATTCCCGCATTTCAGGGGCACACAGGGCCATCTCAACAGTGAATGTTCACAAATAATTAGTCGTTCACTGCTCCAGCACTCTCATTAGAAGAAATACGTCGTTACCTAGACTGCCCCATTCGAAACTGATTTCTCGAAATTAAATTAGAGAGGTCTCAATCACTGATACTCAACTTCGACTGAATCCAAACTTTGAAAAGAATCCAGCAAAGGTAACATCACTGACTTTTCAAAAATACATGAGGAAGTAGCGGCAATAACAGAACAGTACAAGGATAAAAACGCTATCACAAATCTAGGAGAACCGCCAGTTGCTCAGAATTCATATAGTTTTGCCATGTCGTTCAGAGAGTTCGCCATTTTTTGATAGAATTCCGCTTGCCGTTTCAGGTAGTTGTACATTGTAACACGCACATCCTCAATCTGCAAATATCTCTTTAGAATTATGGCAATGAAATTATTTTTCGGGAAACTTCAACGTTACAATGCAGTAAAGATTCTACGATGAATGAAGGCACTGCTCTGGATTGTACTAGTTTATTTATGAGCCCTTTCCCTATGTGCAATTTTATTTTGAAACAAAATAACTTTGCAAGGATTCGGTTGCCGTCATGCTCAGTGGATTAATCGCCAACGAAATTACAATTAGCAGTATCTGGTTCACATCATCTTCAAGCCTGCGTACACAATTGATGGCAATTTCTTTAGTTTTGAACTTCCGAGTTCCGGCATATCCGATATTCTGGTGTTTTTTGGGACTTCCCGGGCTTCGACTTCCGAATTCCGAAATTTGAAACTTCAATACCGCTTTCCCATTGATCAGAATCGAGGGAGCTGGCGGCTGCCACGGAGGCGGGTACACTCCATTGCCTAGATACATCACGGAGATTACCCAGGGTGAACGTGTTGACGCCCATGCTAACGATGGGTAAGTTTGTGTAATGTTGACACGCTTACCCTGGGTAATTTCAGTGATGCATGAGGCCCCAGTAGGTAATCCCACAATCATGGATATATTAGGTTGTAGGGAAAGTTCTCGCGGTTTTCAAAACTGTGCTTTTTACAACCCCACTTTGCCTTTTAGCGACCTATCTTTTGCATATATAAGGAGGTAGGTATGTGCAAGTTTATTAGTGTCACTCACTATAAACTCCTGCACAAGCCCTGCCAGGAAGATAGCTTTTTCAAAACAGTACTTTTCGACCTTCTAGTATACGGCTTCAAATCTGGTGAATCAGCAATCGTATCCGGACGCCGTATTAACGCTGCATTTGGGCACGATACAGCGGTCGAACACACTGCACAAGATTGGCCCCAATGCTTTTGTGTTGGCGACTTCAACATCAATGTTTCCTCATAGTCGGGACGCGAATCCGCAGTAGACAATTGTCGATTGCGGCAGCTGGTAAATTCAGATCCACGGCAAACCATGTGTAGAAGGACGCAAGTCTCGGATGTTCACTTTACCACCATTGTCGATCACCTGCGTCAGTTAGGTAAGGTGCAAAAGTTATTACAGTGTGTGATGATGATTTGACGGAAAGCGATCTCCCGCGACGAGCGGAGGTGTCTACTGGATTGCCCTCGCACAAACGCATAAGAAACTGGATGAAGCCCGTATTCACAGTAGATGAGAAGTGGTGTCTGTACATCAACAATATACGCAGTCCACCTTGGTTTGACAAGGATGAGCAGCATGAGCCGCAGCCAAAGGCAGGTCTTCACCCTCTGGAGGTTGTGATCAGTACTTGGTGTGACTGTAAAGACATCATACAATGCTAGGTACTGCCACGCTGCAATGCGCTCACGGTAGACCTGTACTGTCAGCGGCTGCATAGAGTGGCCGCAAAAATCGCAGGAAAGGGTCCGAATTACGGCACGATCCAATTCCTGCGCGACCCTGCTCGTCCACCCTTTATAAGAGTGGCCCGCCAGAAGCTACTCGACTTTGACTGGGAAGTGCTAACTTCAGCGCTGTACAGGCCTAGTCTTGTGCCAAGAGATTATCAACTTCTCTTGACTCTGTCCAACGCCTTGCAAGAGAAAGCGTGCGATGATGAAGATGACTTGGATTGCTGGTTGAGCAACTTTTTCGAGCAAATGCCAGTTCAGTTCTAAGCCGAGAGCATCGAAACGCTTCCCAAAAATAGGCGAAGATTGGTAGTAAATGATGGTTATTTATTCATTTCTCAATGTGTTTTCCTTTTTCTAAAAAGTCAATAAAACATGATGTTTCAAAAACCGCGAGAACTTTCCCTACAACCTATATACGTACATTATCACTTTTGCCATGGTATGATTATCCACATGAAGCAGCTGGGTATAGATTACGCTGGGTGTAGACTACGCCAAGTTACCACAACTCTTTCGTTTTTGTTCAAGATTGAGGCTCCCTCCCCTACCAATGGGTACCGGGAGAAGTTCCATGCGTTCTGTTCTGGTTACCTGCGTGAAAAATGCGAAACGAAAATTGAGGTCCCGCCTGTTCCTTGTCTTTCTTTTCAACTTTAACCATCTTCTACTTATAGATTACTTGCTATGAACAAATTAGAAAATGACATTCCGGTCATTTCCCTTCAATTTCAAATATGATTCGTGCGTAGGGGTTTCTGGAGGGATTTGGCCATTCGATTCTACCCCGTCGGCTAAACTCCATGGATTGCTGGGAGACAATGCAAGTGTCTGTTCCATGAACGACGTTCTACATTTGGATGTTTTCAACTACTGCCTGCCTTTGTCGCCTGTCTGTCTAAACATCGCACATTTTCCAGTCCCTTTTTCTACCGCCTCTCCAGCGATTCTCTCTAGGAAACGGACTATACCAAGAAACCCCTGCTTGCGAAAATACTCTGACCGCTACTACACGGAGGTAGCTTTGCCATGGTTCAGCTGGCCAAAGTGAGCCTTCTTCTATGGCGAGGGGACTGAGCTGCCCCCCCCCCGTACAGCGTAGGCTAGTTTATTTAATTGAAGAAATACACCAGTGGGGACGAAAAATAGTACCAATCAGGAACCTATAAATCAGACCCCTGTTCGAAAAATTCAACCCATACTCGAGTAAACCCAAACTATTTATCCTACGGAAGTGGGGGTTAAAAATACAGAAAATACAAAACGGAGGTGCTTCACGGTTAGCCTCCTCTTTTCTCTTTTTTTAACCAATTTATATAATTCATAGAAATCTGGAATTGATGTACTTAGAAACAATTTCCGTACCTTCTCAGTGTTCAAGTGGTTCATCTCAGCCAATACCGCGTAGCTCGTAGAATCAACACGTCGCTTGATTCGTTCCGCATCCGCATGTGACAATTTCCCCTCACATTCACGATATTTTTGGATGGCTTGCTTGAAAAGATTTTTTTAAATATTAGGCAACAACATTTCCATCAATAAAAAACCTAACACAATGAACACGTCAAAGAAGCCAACCTTATGCACATGTAGAATATCCGGAGCTGTCTGAATTGTGCCTTTAAAGGAGTAAAGGCTTTCCATGACTGGTTCCATATCATTTTTAGAGTGTGCTTCAAAGTCTTCACCAATCTGATGGTAATGATGGGCAGTCTGCTTCAAGGCATCCACCATTCGGTTGCTTCCTGAATGTGGTCAATTAGGAGTAAAGAATATTTTGACACTTTTCCATGTTTTTTTTTTGAGAAAAAGCACAATCGATTCGATTGCGGACACAGGACTTCAAGCAGCTTTTTTCTATGAGTCATAGTACTCGGCGACATCGATTCCGACTCTTATCGATTTCAGGCGAGGCGCAGCTAGCTTCGCTGCTACACGAGACAGCGATAATCGATAAGCATAATAATCGATGGTCTCTGTGGCCACCATGGGGGATGTTACTCTCCCTCCTAGTTGTCACATGCATGCTATTCGATTTTCATAAGATTCATCGATGCAAACTATATATAATTTTACATTTTTTATTAGCACCAAACAGGAGTCAGGGTTTCCCCCACTTTCTCACGTTTCTTCACCTAGTTCCTTATCATATCGTAACCCTTGAAGAATAAGGTAGGGATCTCCAAGGACGGAGCCTATATGCATCATTGAGATTACCCAGGGTAAACGTATTGACGCCCGTGTTAGCGATGGGTAAATTTTTGCGGCGTGAACACTCACCTTGGGTGATCTCAAAAATGCATGTGGCTCCAGAATGCATCTATGACATTTGCCTGGGTAAACGAGTTGATGCCCGTATTAACTATGGGTAAATTTGGTGGTCTTAACACTTTTACCCCGGATAACCTCAAAATTATGCATAAAACCCCAGCTTCCGTATGATCTAGCAATAAGTTAGCAAACACTTGAACAACAACTGTAGACTACTGCTCAAGGATAGAGGTCCATAAAAACCTACCAGGATGATCATCAGTATGGAATGACTGAGCCAGAGTCACAAATGCCAGCGCCATCTTTTGCCAGTTCGACTTTACCGCTGAAATTTGAAAAATTAATTACCAATATCCAACAACAAACCAGTTAAACCAACTCACGTCCTATGAATAGCTTCTGGAAGACACCTAGCCGCTCTTGCATCACTCGCATTGCGTCTTCGGAAGTCTTGACACTTCTTTGGAATTTATCAACCTGTCGCTCACTGAAATTATTGACAATATATCTTAAAATCAAACTCCGTACTAGCTGCTATACAAAACTACGAATATTTATTCATTTATTTCATTATTTATTCATTTAATGTTATATAAAAACGTACACATGACCGATGTCGAGAGGAGATTGTGGAACAGTGACGCAGTTGAAGAAGTTGCCACCTACGTATTCATCCTGGAATCATGGAAAGTGAAGCATTTTTTGGAATTAGAATCGGGACAAATTCAACATTACTTTGCTGATTTTCAAACTTAGTACGATAAAAAAAATATTGCCGAGGATGCCCAATCTTATTCATAACCCCGCAGACAGTCAGTGTGGAAAACAATAGGTACTCCATTGGAGATCTTAGTCTTTCGCTTGTTCTCTTTACCATTCTTATTCACCCAAGTCACTACTAACGTGAGATATAAGATAAGATATAGCTCTACATATGTAGAAGTCATGTATAATTTTAATGCGTGCAATAGGTCGAAGGTCACGGTGAGTTTTTATAGAAAAATTTTTAGAAAATTTAGCGTTATGCCGCGAAAACCCGCCTTTTCTGCTTTCCTTTTACCATTCTTCCATTCTTTCTCATCGGTGCAGGTAATGAAATGAAGCCAAACCTGAAAAGAAAAAAAAAATAAAGTAATAGACGAAATAATTCCATGAAGTAAACAGTTAAAAAATAAGCGAACTTTCTTCAGCAACAAGTAGGAGATTTTTTATAGCAAAAGAAAACAGGTAAACAGCAAATTTGACGATTGTCATGAAACTTGTTGTAGTAGTAAGTATTCAAAAATAAACATTTTAGGAAAGAAGTGTCGAAAACACCAGATGATTGAATAATTATATACAAGCATTGATCTCACATGCAAAAGTTCATGTTGTATCCTAAATCAGAATTGCTTATGTTGATAAAACATTTTCACTTTAGATCTATGTATGAAATTGATCCAGAAAAACATTCCTGACCTCGCTCTGGCTTAACACCGGATGACGGCAGATTTTGTTCACCCATAATTGCAAGATGTGTTTTCGGTGATCAATGAGATCGTCTTCGTATCGTCCTGAAAGAAGCAAGCAGTAACCTGTATAATGAGGTGCATAAGGGTAGCCAAATTATTTTTTTTGGCTGTAATATGTATTCAAGAGATGGGTGATGATAGAATTATTGTAGAGGAGAATTGAATAGTAAAGGCGTTCAGCACGCGCTGCACCTCATGCAAGGCGGTACTCTGACTGTCTGCGAATCCACACATTTCATTCATTGATAACAGAATTCTTAGCGATATAATATAATTGGATATCAGCGATGAAATGTACTTATAGCAGGCCAAGATAGCGGAAAAGTAGAAGGGGCGAATTGGAGTCCCCAACATCGATTGTGAAGAGCTCCATCTGGGGGGGGGGGGCGGAGCATCCTAGCTCTGTGATTGGCCGGTTGCATGAATTGACCAATCGCGGTACTGCATTCTTTGCAGCTATGTACAATACTTCATAACGCGCAGAAACTGAACTTCGATACATGAAACTTTACCTGAAACCTGTTTTTCTGGTAACGGTGGAATCGCAATCATTATATACTTTGCTGACAATTGATCATGTAACCAATCAAAATGTTTGTAACGACGAGATACCTGAAAATCCCGTTTTCACTCATTAACTAATGCACCTATGCATAAGCAGTGACCAATAATTGACCTGTATTCGACTGAGCGAGGAAGTGAGCGAATAGGCAATGAAGCTTTTGAGACCTTTGAGTTTTGTCTCTTTTTTCGGCTTATCTACTGTACACGTATAGTACTGCTGAATCGGACGCCATTGCACTAGTGGACCACTGATCTGAAATGAAAACATCAGAAGGTAATCATATATTTATTACCCTTTTTGCATGATTTTCGACCTAGTTAGTGATGAAACTGACCCATACAAACAACCTGGAAGCGAAGTATGAATCTAAATTTTCTGGGTTTGGGGGTGGGATATCCGTTCAAAAGCGATAAAAATACACAGTTATCGTAGGGTCTTGCTTTCATCTATGAAAACTGTGCTCTGTTCCAGGGCAATTCAAAAAATTTGGTTGTGCAGCGTTGTAAATGGAAAAAGCGATCCTGTCAAGCTCTGCGATTGACTGGCCGCTCAAATTGACCAATCGCGGAGTTCGACAGCTCCGCCCTTCTAAGATATAACGCTGCACAGCCAAAAATAATCATTTCGGCACTTTTGCTTGGGACATTTAACCTCGCTCATCCTCTAATCCGCGGCCCTGCAATCCTGAGTCCCCAAATACACAGTGTGCTTTGTAACCTTGCAACTCACAATAATTTCGTGCTTTTCGCCTGACTGTCCATTCATTCGTGATTCTCCAAGTACGTACGCTTCCATTCCGGATTTGACAAAGTTCGAGAATCTGCAAAATAGTTTTTCCAAAATTCTGCATCTAGTAGATACAACAAGCCAATGGAAGTTTCTAGCTAAAAATCAATATATCGATCCGAACCACATTGTAATTACGTTTTCGGCTGTAACAATGGGAGTAATTGAAGTTGCAAAATATAGCAGTGTGGTGTTACTGAGTCGCTCTCCTGCTTCATAACGACATACTTATTGCTGGTTTTCATAAATTTTTATTTGCGTTTATACTTAGTGACTTGCGAAAATCGCATGGGCCTACTTCCAGAGGTCTCACTGCCATACTGAAGTATTCGTGCTGCGCTTGCATTGTGCTATTTAACAGTACTACGATTTCCATAGAATTTCCCAACCACTCTGCGTGAACCCTCTCATTCATTTACGTACGCGATGTCCATACCCAGATGTATTCACTACAAAAACACGGGTGTAGATAATTTTGAGCTGTTTTGGAGGCAGAGAGAAATTGCAAACATCAAGAGGGTGCAAACGATGGAAGATCCGCCCCTTTGGCACACTTTTGGCGATGTTGGGCGGAGAACTTTTGAAAAACAAGCATTCAAAGGCAGTGCATATACAATTTTCTTCGCTATTCTACTTCAGTGTTCATTTTTAGTCCATTGATGGTGGGATTCAAGGATATTCGCGGGTAGGTGGGAACCTATTTCCACTCCAAGTGTGTACGAGACTTTGCAGCAAAAATCGCTATATCCTATCCAGGAATTTTGTCACAAAAAAGGAAGGAGATGGTCACATGTAGAGAGTAATGAGGCACAGTAATGAGGCAATTTCTGTTTAGAAAAATTTTGCCATTTCTGGGCGAGCGGGAGGACTTGATTTTTCTCTGGAAGCTCATGGGAGGGACGAAATGGTACCGTTCCGCTTCTTAGCGTCCATCTTCTATGTCTCCGCAACCACTTAACCCAAATATCGGCAATATCTCTCAAAAGCATGTAAAGCGCTTTGCTGGCGATTTTGACACCAAAATGAGGCTACCCTACTATATCTAGCCGGGCGCAGGCTTAATGAACTTCCACAAACCTGTTAATATTGCGGTTGACTTTACTGGATCCCGCTCGTTCACTACCACCTGCGGAGTGACTCCGACTAATTGCTGACCTCTGATCGTGATGAACATGATTACCAGATTCCTGTAAAAAGTAATCTTCTAGGTTAATACCTAAAAAATGAATAGCCACTCAGAAGACAACAAGGCTAGGTGAGAAAAACAACAGATCATGTAACAATAAACACGACAACTGCAACAAATGGCACAAAAGCTTCATGCAACAGAACCAAGACAGAGCTCATTCCTATGTGCTTGCAACAATGCACGGTAACCCTGACCCTTGGCCTGAAGCGGACATTCCTACGTCGTTTACTGCAAGGTGAGAGATCTCGTAGTTGCGTGGGCGAACTTGCGTGGGATTTAGCGCTCGACTTCATCCCGTCTCAGCACTAGCAACAATGACTTCCAGTCACGATGGTGACGCCAATAATGTTTGTGCGTCACTAGCACTTCCGCCAAAATAAGTTCGTCAACATCCCATATCAGAGTACGCGCGAAAAATGTTCTCCTTACTATTCTCATGTTTTTCTTTTCCTGAAAGAAAGTGGAACAACGGACTTCACGGATTAAATCCTACAAGTTACCGTTGCGCAAACAATTCACAAACACTGATCACTAATCGTGCAAGTACGGCAAGTCAGCGTCCGCAGCATGCCTTGCTTGTTTTTGCCATGGATGGGCGGGGCGAAACTGCAAATTATTTTAACCGTCGTTTTTTTGAATCGAATTCTCCAAAGGTGATTCCGAAACTCGGAAGTGCGCTTGTAACAACCCCAGGACAGATCACGATCCCCCCCCCCCAGGACAAATTGTCGGATCGTATCTCAAAGGNGGGGCGAAACTGCAAATTATTTTAACCGTCGTTTTTTTGAATCGAATTCTCCAAAGGTGATTCCGAAACTCGGAAGTGCGCTTGTAACAACCCCAGGACAGATCACGATCCCCCCCCCCCAGGACAAATTGTCGGATCGTATCTAAAACTTGCGACCCATAAACTTGTTAATAACTTCCTTCCGCCTTTTCTTGTCGACAAGTTGTCGGCCCAAAGCTTGTCGACAACCTACAAAACCGACAGCCAATCACTTTGTAAGTTGTCAACAAGCTTCAGTCCGACAACTTGTGGACGAGAATGAGCGAAAGTAACTTGTCAGCAGGCCTTGGGTCGAGCAAGTCTAGGATGCATACCGATAACATGTTCTGAGGATTCTGAGCAGGGGTGTACGATTATTGATAACCAAATAAAAAGGTTAGTAAGTATACAATGCAGCGCCGGTCCGGATCGGCACACACGCGCCGCACCAGCTGCGTTTCTTACTCTGACAGTCTGCGCTTCCACGGGTAAGGGGCGCTATACCTTGAATGGGCAGCGCGAACGGCCTCTGTGATTGGCTTATTGGGTGGTTCGACCATTCGCAGAGCACAGCCTTACCGCCCTTTCCAGGTATAACGCTGCATACCTCACCTTCATATATTCCACTACTAGCACCGCTCTCATACTCGATCAATCTTGTGGTGCGACGCGTGCGAGCGGGTCCGGATTACTGAAATTCAGTATATACTACTTCGAAGTCGGCTGCGAGTGACTCTATTGAGTAACCTGGCAAAACTGATTCCCCGGCTGGTATCTGGCATATTGTGCTGCTCATTTTTAAATTGTTTGCAATAACTGCCGTAAGAAATCACTAACCCTCTAAAGACTAGAGGTCACATGCATTATTGAGGTTACTCAAGATAAACGTGTCAACGCCGCGCTAATTTACCCATCCTTAACACGTGGATCAACATGTTTACCCTGGGTAATCTCAACACTGCATCCAGGCCCAAGTCTAGCGGGATAATATTGTTGAATTATCCAATCAAAATCCATCAATTCGCAAAGCTCTGCCCATTCACAACAAAAACGACAACCCTTCTCCCCGTCACCGCATTCATCCATATACACACCTGCACCATAGTGTTAGTCTTCGAGAGACGACGCTTATTCGCAGACGGACGGCGATCGTTGCGCGACAGGCGTCCCGTTTCGCACAAGCCGTCCGCCGCCGCGATAACAGCGGATCGTCCTGACGAACGTCGACGATTCGACAGGCGTCGATCGCCGGACGCTGTGTTGGCGGTGTCGTCGTCGGTCGACAAGTCGGTGCGCGATCCGCTGGTCGCGCGCGACTGTGAATGCGCAAGAGCCGCTGCCGCGTCCTGCACCGACAGGCGGTGATCCTGCGATTGATGATTATTGCTCTAATGTGGTGTTCTAGCACGGAATCATTATGCATTATGAATTGTTTGTTCGGTTGCAAATAAACAATAAATAAATGAATGAATAAATAAATAAATAAATAAATAAATAAATAAATAAATAAATAAATAAATAAATAAATAAATAAA
>JARK01000321.1:10201-34096 GCA_000688135.1 Ancylostoma ceylanicum
GGGGGGGGGGGGGGGGAGTAGCGTATCGTATCGTATCTTCACGCCTTGAGGGCAATTTATACTAGGGTTCGTGCGTCAGGTGCATCATGCGTCATTTGCGAAGGTTTATCCATGAAGACTGGTCAAGGCGGCACGGGTATCCTTAATGAGAAGGACGCGCGACTGCCGCGAGGTCTTCAACGCGTGCGTCTGAGTTGCGTCATTGATGCGATTCGCCCTATCCTTCATCATATATACGCGCGCACGTCAAACGCACGCATCTAGTGTAAATTGCCTTTTATCCGTCATATTGACTCCTATCACTTTGGTATTTACCGTATGTGGAAGAACAGCTAGTGCTGCTGGCTTTATACTATGCTCGTCTGCACATTTCCATCCCCTACTACAGGTCAACAAGCGTATCTAAGTACACGATTCTCACAATGTTCATACTTTAGAAGTAAGTATTCTCACTTGGGAAGTAGCCATCAGAATGAAAGCGTCCACCACATCGTGATTGTTTGACCGCTGCAAGTGGGGAACAGTTATCCGCTCGTGACCGTTCGAGAATATCTCTGAACTAACTGGTTCTGACTCTGGTACGGAGTCTCACTCTCTGTGACACCATGCGTAGTAGTCACGCTGCTGCAGCTGTGCAAAGCTGGCCATCTCTGTTTCTTCGATGGATGCTGCTCCTATCATGATAGTAGGTTCTGCAGCTAGTTATTGTTTTTGTATAGGCCAACTGCAGTTAGCTGCAGCGCTCTCAATCACCATGACGATGCGGGTCCCATTCGTTTATCAGCGGCTAGGGTTCTGTAGCAGCTCCTTGTTTTTGTTGACAGCTGCAAGCCCATTTGCTGGGGTAGGCGGAGCTACGAGAGTCGGTCGAGCTTTCCCTGTTTACCTTTGCGTGAGCGGCCTGCAGCCAGTATTCACCAGAGTCACACGTCGCGAAGGATCGCTAGAAGACGACCAATGATCAGACAGCGCACTCGTAAACATCTCGTCCGTAGACATCTAATGTTAATCTCGTGAGGAGTGTGACTTAGTGAACCATGAACTACGCTAGAGCAGTGCTAGTAGAGTTCTCCGTGGGCGTCTAGTGGCGAACATCCGCGAAGTACTGAACTCACAAATACGCTGTGAAATGAATGACATGAATGTGGAGTTTCATGGTGTCCTGTCTTTCCTTACCTTTCTTTACGCCTGAGTTACGAGTAATAATGAGTGGTGAAGTCATACAGAGTCAGTGGCAGGGTCTGCTCTCTTAAGATGGCCATGCATGACCTGAGGCTGGGGTGTTTTTCTTTGCACTTTTCGAAGGGATATGCACGTCATCCTGAAAACTCGGTCCGAGGAATGATGTAAGAAAAATTGAGAAATTTTTGGATACCCAATTCGCAACGTGAATAAGGTTTCTAGGTTCTGAGGCTTTCTTGATGAAATTACTTGGCTGTGGTATTAACTTATGTGCTAACTGCGACAGCACGCTTTATGTTTTCATATGTATTTGTCATCGGGTTTGAATTTAGCCGACGGTATTTGAGACGGTATAAGGCTTCCAGATTTAAAACTCCTGCTTAGAATTTCATCAGTTCAAACCATTTTCAAGCCTTTGGGGATTCAAAATGGAAACCTATGAAGACGTGAGTTAGCATAATTTTTGTGCCGTAGTCAGATCCAAAAATATGGAAGTCGGAAGCGCAAAAAAAACACCGGAAATATCGGAAGTTTTCGAAGTCGGAATTCCGCTCATCCCTGCTCCAGAGCCATTCCTTATCAATCTCCTACACCCAATTTATTGCAGTCCAACATTGAGTTCCTTCCATTAGGTCTTGTGGAATGGTTTTAGTGGATTTTTTGAGTCCGACTTGGAGAAGTTAATTTTGCGTCTTATCATAGATTAAACGCGCAAGTCTTTCCATTTTACATGCAGTTGATAAGGGGTGTCATTGAAGTTCTTTAATCCTCAACTGCAGAAAAGCGTTCCCGTGGACTTCATGGGAACTGTAGCTTTTTGCAAATTAACGGGAGACTGTTCTTTCGGTGGTCGTGAACGTCTATAATCGAATTACGGTGCAAAATTTATACGTGTGCACAGCACGTGAACGCAATGCCTCCGAACCTCCTGACCGAACAACAGTGTAAAGTTCTCTTCGTACACCCGAGGTATTCACATGCGATCTTTGTGACTCACTGCTAGGTAGGTGTAGTTGTGATTCTGGAATGCGACTGACATGAGGCGATAATGCTGACGTCGGAAGTGCCTCTAGGTCCGATCCTGCTGCGTAGGCAGGAGCTGTGCGTCATAAGTCCTTCGTGATCAGCAATATCCAAACATATGCAACAGGCTAAAGATGGACATAGTTTCCGGAAATTTGTCATCTCGGAAAAGAACTAATCATCGTTCATCGTTTTGCTCGACTTGAAATGGGCAGTAGTATTCGCTCAGAAAACTGGACGGATCTGGCAGGACCTCATGCATAGCATCTCCGTTGGGAGGAACGGTCGACATAACTAGTCTAGACAGAAAACACTCGTGAATCTCCAATGAGAACATAGTTTGTGGATGCCGTGAACATCTCCACTTCAGTTGCGGTTGTGCAGAATCCTAGATTTCGGCCGGAACTACAATGCCGAATTAATTTTGAATAATTAGAATATTAAAATTTTGCTCGGGTCACCCACATTCTCTAGGCTCCTCTGGAATTGATTCCATTGGTGCAGTCTTTCCTGCTAGACCCGGTGCTCGCGAACCCTGCAGAGCTAGTGTGTCATGATCCTTGGTATGGTAGGGTGCTGGCGATTGGCCAACAGATTGCCACTTTGTTTTGGTAGGTGTCATTCAACGCAAACTGTACCTTTCCCACCACTAAGGACTTTGACCTGCGATCTTCGTTTGGAGTGAACCCTACTCAGCTGGTTCACGGACACCTCAAACTTTTATCAGAATGTTCGGAATGGATGTGCTAACTCTGATGTTTGTTTCTGTTTGTAGCGCTTTTCCAAGATTGCGGGGTGACGTTTGTTGAACGATGTTTAGAGCTTTTTGGTACTCTAAAGTTACTTTTGCATTCGAGCTATGCAAATATAAGTTTTCTGGCTGGGACACTGATTTCACTTGGGAAGAGAATCGAAATATGAGCGGTCTTATACATATTCTGTATGGTACGTTTCCTCTAGAACAACTTAGCGAAGCTTCAGTTAGGCTGGGTTTTCCTGTTTGTCAGCATTTGTTTGCAGACATAGCTCTGTTCCACAGTTTGATCGCATGGCTTTAAATTGTGACAAAAGGTGCCGCCGCCGTTAGCAATAGTCCAATTCACGTGATTTCCTCGAATTCCATAACTTTTTTCCTGCTGATTTGCGTTCGAGATGTTTCTCACAACGGAGGAGACGCAGAAGTTGTCGAAATGGTTAATGGCCGATTTAGAAGTTTGCCCTTCGCCTCGCCAGATATAAGGCGCTCGCATGAATCAGAACTCTCATCTTTCTGGCCAGCTCTGCAGACTCCTGCTCTTGAACTTTCTTGTCTGTTTGACTGCTCTTGAAGAAAGCTGCAACTACAAAGCTTGCATGGCTTATCTATCTACTATCTAACTATCGGGCAGTCTCTTGAGGCACCATTCCTACTAAGGGCGGTGATCTGAAGTAGTGCAGGGTTAAAATAGATTTGTGTTTTGAATTAAGAGGCGTCAGAAATGACTAGGTTTGCTTGTGACGTCCCGTTAATTAGTTTGAGGACATTCATAGAATCGATGTCAGTAGGAGGGATAACTAAACAAATGAGCGGAAAACATCATGATAGTTTTAAGAAATTGGGAAAAAGGCCATTGAAGTAGGTGGGAGTGTTTCTGGCGGCCAAGATGAAGATATTGGCTTTCTAATATATTCTGAAGGCGTTTCACTGGTACGAATCCATTCCTTACGAGTTTTCAGTCGGCTGCAATATACGAGAGAGTCTGAAAAGTTGTGTGATGTCTCCGGATTTCTGATAATACTCTGTGCCCAAAATGAGTGCGCAAAATTACAAAGTCTCCCACAAGTTTCCCTAATCTCCTACGGGTAATCTCTGCTGCAAGTTTCCATCGATGTTCGCCTGAAACGCACATGTCTCAACGCGAGGCAGCTGCCCGACCGACTGTTCTCTCTACGTCATGACCACGGAAACCGACCGCTCTCCACGTGAACGACTTCGAGGCGGCCTATGCTATTAAAAGACTATAACACCACGCGCAATTACTCTTAGTAACCATCGAAAACCAAGTTAATGATAAGAATTCGGGCAGCACAGATCGACCCTAAATTATCTGTCGTTGACACCTGTCAGGCTCAGAATGGCCTTTTATCAACTTATCAAACAATTCGCTTTGTGTATACGGGGGGAAGGGGGGAGGACAAAAGAGACCTGAAAAGGTGTTTGCGAGTTCATTAGGTGCGTTGATTGATGATGAGTGCATGCAGTTGGCGAACAAAAAGTGTTCAAAATTAATCAAAGTCTGTTTGGTCAGTAGGTTTACGGTCATAACCGGTATATTACTGTAATCCAAGTGAGAGAGCTCTAAGGAGAGTAAAGAATGGTGTTTTGAAAATGTCCCTAATATGCTAAGACAACGATCACATGACAGACTCAAGAAATAGTCATGGCTGACTTCTGTACTTTTGTCGTTGTCGTTTCTAAATCTGACACCCTGGGCCGGAAGTAACCGGAGTTTATTAGTCATTGTCCCCAGGCAGGTTAGCGATTGGTGTGCGCTGAAGTGATGTCATGTCGCCTACTCTTTTCTTGTTCGCCCGATCGGCTTCTATCAATCGTTTATATAAGAGACAGCGCTGGCCGAGTTAGTCTATGTTCATGACGCAATTTGCAGTGTTCTACTTGGTCATACTTCTACGAATCCTCCACCTGCCTCGACTCTTCACCTCTTCTAGTCCTCTTTTCCTCCTTCTCGTCCAAGTGAATTTTCATCTCAATTTTCTTTCTAAATTGACAAGGAAGGAACTCAGAGCTGAAATGGGGGCGGAAGAGCACTAGTGATCACACAACTGCCCGTCTTCTTTTAAAAGAATGCACTTTGTTGACGCATTCAAGCAGTCCTCACATGCACTCGCTGGCGAACAACGACGAAAACACGCTTGACTGCGTGGTGCTGCTGGTGGGGGCCGGCTGTTTATAGTACACGACTCATCCCATGCGCTGTCCTCAGTATATAATCCATTCCCGACGGCCCTTGTCTACGATCTTCGATTCTTCCCATGAGATCTGAAATGACTGTCGGACGCTTTTGATCGTCATACAGTGATTCTACTCCGAAGCATTGGTGCAACTCCACGAAGTTCAAGAATTTCCTCTATTTTCTGTTGAGTGCCTGGATGCATCATTGAGATTACCCATGGTACAGTGTTGACGGCCGTGTTATCGGTGAGCAAACTTGTGTGCTCTACTAAGTTTACCCTGTGTAACCACAAGGATGCATGTGGCTCCAGTAAATATCTCCAAATCATTGTTCTCCATGATAATCATACAGTAGTAGCGGTTCTGAGGGTCTTCTTGGTGCACTTCTGCTGTGAACTCTCACCTGTATGCAGTAATTTCACTAATTCCATTACTGTGGAGTAGTCTTCGATGATCTCTTGATGCAGAAGTCGCTTACACGTTTCTCTGTTTCACTTTATCATAGTGCATTAAGGTTAAAAACCACCTCATAAATGCACTAATCTAATTGAAGAAGTGTATTCAGGCCGACTAGTCAATAATCAGCAGTTCTTTCATCTTTCTCCTTCCAACGCAACACTCCCTGTCTACGCAGCTTCCCCACAGCTTCTCCTCAGTCTTAGTTCTGTTGATTTCCGGCTGAGTTCATTATCCATTTCAGTCTAGGATTTCATAGGATAGCTCATGCATAAGGTGATGTCACCTTATTACATCACCAACCCACTACCAACACTACAGCTTTACTCACTGTTTTTACCGCTGATACCGGTTATTCATGTTGCTATAGTCATTCCTTCATGCTGTACCAGTTAGCTATTGTGTTTAAACAACTGCACTAGCTATAACTATAAAATGCTAAATTGTAAAGCATGTGTGTGCAAGCTTGCATGCTGCCATACATCAATTCTTCCTTGAACAGAAAAAAGAGCACAAGTGCAGCTGTGCAGCAAATTGCTGCCTTCTGAGAATTGAACAGTTCTTTTTCTGTTGAGCTCGCTCTGCTCTATTCATCACCACTCTTGCCTTTGCCCTTGATTTCTCAACGACTTTCCTACACATCCATGAATTACTGCTCAACTACTTTCGTTGTGTTCTTTGCGTATCCGCGACGTGCATTTCATAGACGCGGCTCTTCCACGTTCTTCCAATTCCAAATTTTTTCGATTCTAGAGAAGTCATGGTTCTGCTCTCCGCTAACATCGACGCCGTCGCGCCAGCACCTTGCGAGCTTAAGCTCGAATCGGGCCGTTACATTCGCTACGTGGCTCCCAAAGACGCGAATCCTCGCAAAGAAGTGGTCTTTGGAGGTAAATTCGAAGAAGTGAATTTACCGCAGAGAAGGAAGAGCAGCGGAAATGATGGTGAGTTTTTATTACATGTCTTAGATTGTAAGAAGGCAGGCTGCGACCTTTTTCCTGAAAAATACCAGACGAGCTCTGGTGGCCGTGCTCATTAAAAGCGAGCAGCTGTCCGTGGCATTCCAGCGCGAGCTATTCGTGTTGGTTGAGCAGCGACATCTGTTGTGTTGCATTTTTTTCTGGATGCGTTGTGTGGTTGTTGTGTGGACGTCACCGGCTTGTTTTGAGCTGTCGTGGCGTCTTCGACAAACAAGACCTCTTGTTGTGACGCTGGTCATTAGTGCGTGGTGATAACTTTGTATCAAGAACCGAACGTCTAAGCAGTTGTGCTGTTCAAAATAAAATGCTCTGTGGTGGCATTCATGAACGTCAACCAGGGTGGCGCTGTCCCAGGGTCAAACCTAGAGCGGAGTGGTTTTCGAAGCGAAAATCTGTGCATTTTTTCCGAAAATTTAGTCGCAGCAAGTGAAGGAATTGAATTTTGTGGGGAATGCGCTATTGTGAGTGTAGAAAAGTTTTTCTGCACTAGCGAGAAAGTCACATTCTTCCCAGGAACTTTCATGAATCCTTCTACAGGCCTCTAAAGGCAAAAACTGCGATGTTTGATGGGATTGGATATGCTGTGAACTGCTTATTTTCAGCCATCGACCTGACTATGTGCTGGGAAGGCGTGAACTCGTTGTGTCAGCTCCTTGACGCTATTGTCGAAACCGAAATGGAGACTGATTTCTTCGAAGGAAAGAGCGTTCTCGAGGTAGGGGATTTTCCCATACTTGAGAAGGAATTTTCATAGCTGTTGCGAAATAGTTGAAAGAACGAAAGACTTTCGTTCCTAACGGTTGCACTTTTGGCAGCGATGGTGGCTGCAAAAGCGTCGTATACTGCAGTCCATGCAGAACGTCACGTATCCACAGCGTGCAGTGAAAACACTGTAGGGCCGCGCTGAGCATCGAAATGTCGCAGTTTTGTTATCTCGAGGCACGAATATCGTGCTGATAATCACGCAAGCTTACAGCTACGGGGTAGAATTAGAGTTGAAAGTTCTGGATATAGAACAATTTCTTCGAAGTGAGCACTACCGAGCACATCCTGAAATCCACGTATTGCAGATTGGATTCGCAACTGGACTACCCTCCGTCTATGCGTACGAGAACGGTGCTGCTGAGATCGCTCTTCATAGCCCCGTAAGTAGCTGGCTGGCTTTTTTCTTCCCCGAGTGCATTTTAAACCAGCCCTTTTTATCGTTCCCACAGCATTATGCGCACACTTTCAGTCGAAATCTTCGCTGCAAATGTACTGCAAGCCAACGCTGCGAAGGAATGCAATTCCGGAGAACAAGTGCAAGTTCTCCAGTGGCGACCTTAGCCAGATGAGGAAGGCAATTGGTGGCAAACGGTGAGTATCTCCTTTGAAGATCAGAAATAACCGGTCAATGTCTAGCTTTCAGTCTGAATTCTCCGTTTTCATAACGGAATGAACCCCGAAACGAGTTATTTCTTCTTAGATTTGATGTAATCTTGGCTGCTGAGCTTCTGAATCGTAGCGAAGACGAGTTCGAGATGGTGCATCAGATCCTTGACGAAGCTCTCAGCCACGATGGGATCTGGTAGGCGGTTGCGCTTGATTTTTTGGAGCAGTGATGGTGAAAATAAGGCAAGTGCTTATTTTTGAATTTTTCAGCCTGTTGTCGAGTCCCAGCCACTACTTCACGGTCGACAGCAGCCTTGCCAGCTTCCTCGACCTCGTGAAGAGGCACAGGCAGTTCGACGTCATCGAGCGATGGAGCTCGCCCCGCACTGACGTCGTGCAAAGAAAGGTAAGAGTCGCTACCAGGTACCAGTATGACGTAGGCAGGATTATTCCCTGAAGGTTGAGCAGTAGGACCCAGGAGTAGTATCCTATCGAAGCAGGAGAAAGGACGAAAAATCTATGGAAAATCGTGGATGCATTTGGGTAGAAAGAAAACTTCCATAGGAAATATATAATTTAGGAATCGGTTGCTTTCCGCCTGGAATCATAGTTTATGCAACTAGATGAATTTCGAATCTCTAGTCTTTCTGGAAAATATTACTTTGAGATGGTGGAAGTCGTGGGTATTCGTGGAGATCCAGAAAATCATTGGAGTAGGGTTTAACTCGTAGTGGTGACCTTACTTTAGGAGGATAGAAGCCGATGATATTCATTGAATCCAGAATTTCATCGGAATAGGGTTCAACCCATAGTGGTGACCGATCTGCTGATACCAAAATTAGAAAAAGCCTTGGTATTGCTGAAAGTCCATGAATTTATCCAAGATTCCCTCAATTTTCTACATTTTAGGTTGTGCAACTGACGAGGTCTCTTTGCTGATCTACCGTAAACTGCAATAACCACTTCGCATAGTTCTCTCCGTTGAACAAGTATCTCCAGCTATTCCAGATCCTCGCAATTGAGTAATCGTGCTGTAGTTCGCTGCAGCCACTGAAGCTGTCCCGTGGACAGTATTTATTGTATTCTTGCTCCCCTTTGACGCCTGGCTTTCGTAAAGCACAGTTGTCGTTTGTGAATATCGTTCCTTATCGTGTCACTCGGCACAGCTCACGTTTGACGGTAGATCGATTACGGTTATTGCTCCACTATTTGTCACCTCCAAAGATTGGTAGTTCTGGCTAGATTAAAACGAGTATATTTGTGTAGTTATTTGGATTTCTTTAAGAGCTATTCTATTTCCATTGTCATTGCATGATGATGTAATAAATTGTTATAAATAATGCATACTAGAGCGCTTCAGAGTATCGATTTGCTTCAGCTGTTCGAAAGCTCAAAGAAAAAAAGTTTGAAAATTTCTAGTGCAGTAGCGAATTCGCTACAGCCTTGACCAAGTCTGCTGGCTTTTCAGTTCGGTCGCCTTGCACCTCGAAAGCTGCAAAAAAAAGTTTGCCTCTCTCTAATGCGCAGAGCGCTTGCAAGTCGGTTCCTAACACCAAGATTTAAGGCAAATGCAGTACTGCGGATATGCAAGCCCGGATCAAAAGGCAACTGTCGCAAAGAAAGCAGACCTTAAAAATGTCTGGACATCCACCACTACAGTGTTGGCTTACTAGTTATGTATTACCAGTCTTGGTGGGGTTTTTTTTTTTGCTTCGGCTTACCACCATGCGCTGATTCTTGGGGTGAAGTCTGATTTGCATTTCTTCTTGATATTAAACAAATATATGAATACAGTTTCACTCAACACGGAAATTCTCACCCATTATCTATTTTTTGAGCCCCTTTTACTATCTAATCTATTATTAAGTTAGCCAATTAGGAATGCGGATTTTTGATTAAAACAATATTAAATTGAAAATGATAACATAACATCCCGATCAAGCTTATGAGGTAGTGGGTGAGGGCTCATTATTTGCTTGTGGTTACAATATCCTACAACGGTTTTCATATGAGCTGATAGCCTGATACATCTTACACTCAGGCACTTTTTGACTGAGTTCTACATCATAGCATTGCTGTGCTGTTGATGTAAACCAAATGTCCGTGGTGAGGTGGTTCGTGGAACTTCGCTTTGTGAATTCAAATTCGCACGCTCAACTATGGAGACGACTCATTTCATCATTGCCGGATTTGCGGGGATATCTTCCCCAAAATGGCAGGAGCTCTTGGCTCCCTGGGAGCACCAAGTGGAGATGAAAGCTTAGAAACTGCTTCTCAAGTGGAAATGGCGATTCCACCTTCACAAACGCGTTCGAAAGGTGCAGCTAGGATCAGATCGGCAGGATGCTATGGATAAATTAGCCATTAATTTTTTAACCGTACCCCATCACTTGAAGAAAATTGGAGAGGCCCAGAAGAAGGGGCAACACGAACTGAGCTAGCGACATCAATGTTGAAATCGACAAGAACGCAAATTTTTCTCCATATTTTCCTTACAATCAACTTCCTGAAAAATTGTCATGGTTGATTGAAAATGGATCATGAACAACAGCAGGCAGATGTCTTCTCGAGGACGAGGTCCCAGCGACCCACATGAAAAATGAGCAAGTCATAGCTACACCTTTGGAAAACCTCTCTGACAATTTCTGGTCAGCTTCTGTAGTCATCCGTGACGAATTTCTCGCAAGCAGATAAGTAGTAGCCATCAAGTAGAATCTTGAACATAATACTAACAAATGTGAGCAGACAAGTCACACTTCTGGTGTGGGATAATGAGCGGCAGCATGTTGCAGTGTCAATCGTGAAAAAATTGACCATTTGAGCTTCAAGCTTCTGACTCTTTCGGACCTTTCGGGAAAACGCTGCTTCTATTATGATTGTGCTTCTATTTATGTCTTTACATTCGCTCCGAAGCTTTCATTGAACATTCCCAATTGAAAATGCCGTTCTTCCGAGTATAAACCTAATAGATTGTGAGAATCTGGGCGGATTGTTTAAATGTCGCATTGGCAACATTGCACAGATGCTAACGCTATNATTGACCATTTGAGCTTCGAGCTTCTAACTCTTTCGGACCTTTCGGGAAAACGCTGCTTCTATTATGATTATGCTTCTATTTATGTCTTTACATTCGCTCCGAAGCTTTCATTGAACATTCCCAATTGAAAATGCCGTTCTTTCGAGTATAAACCTAATAGATTGTGAGAATCTGGGCGGATTGTTTAAATGTCGCATTGGCAACATTGCACAGATGCTAACGCTATTGATGGGAAAATGCTGATTTTGAGTCCAGTTATGGCGCTGTGATAAGTTAGGCGCATCTACCCTAAAACTTTGCACACATCTTATATTTCAAATTCTATAGTATCCCATATATTACATACATGGGATACTTACTGCTTACTTAGCCATAGCCCATTTTTGTGAAGAAAAACAGAAAACTCCATATTATCCGACCAGTAGTGTCANTCAGATCGTATCAGATCCGACCATATAAACATGTTTATAGCATGAACTGTATCATTTCCGAAGAACACTGGAAAGGCTCATCTGATCGGAGGATGGTGTATGGGATACTTACTGCTTACTTAGCCATAGCCCATTTTTGTGAAGAAAAACAGAAAACTCCATATTATCCGACCAGTAGTGTCAAATAGTAAAAATGACCTAGCTACTCACGGATCAGATGTACATTCATCTGGGATCATTTCAACGTGAGAAGGACCACCAAGAGTTGAAGCTGCACTTATCGTGTCGTGAATGCAGCTGATGAATAGGTCTAGTCACGCCATGGGCGACGACCACACATAGCCAAATTAGCGTCTGGGCGACCAGACACAGATGAAGAAAGGACAAAAGCCTGAATTAGGATTCACGAAACCATGACCAAGCAAAACCTGCCATGGTTGGCTTTATTGGTTATGGTATAGGCTTGGTGAAGCGGGGAGACGCAGAACGTGGAAGCGGGTTTTCTAGAAAGTATCACTGAGATCACCCAGGATAAACGTGTCGACGCTTCTATCAACGATAGTAAAACTTGTGTGGTGTTGATACGTTTGTCATTGGCAATCTCGGTAATGCATGCCTCTGGTTTAGCTTGGTTATGTGAATCCTAGCTCTGATTGCGACCGAGATGGCGAACCGCGCCTGAGGTTCCAACACTTGTTCGCAAGGAAAGGCTAGAAAGGCTAGAAAAAAAGAAACCCTCCCATTCTATAAAAGAATGAAAATCACAAGATCACACGGATGATTGACGTATCACCATTTAATATTTCCAAATGACAGTACTTCATCTAGCGTTTACGTTTCAGGAGCAGCTCATGCTCTGCAGCGAAAAACGGCATCCAGAGAGTTTGTGTTCTTGAGCAGGAATCCACTACAGGAAGTCAATGTTTCTCAAACTTGTACTTCCCAACATCGTGCTGATTTTATGCACTTTTCTTTTATGTGTTGTGGTCGAATTATAGGGGACCTGAATCTGGGTTGTCAGGGGAACAGGATACCTACGAGTGTCCGAACTTTTAGCGTAAGATTTTTACCCGTTTTTGTGCTGGTGTCGAGAGGAGCTATCCTCAGCGCTACGTACCTCTTTCTATAAACCAACATTATAATTCAAAAACTTCCAAAACACTGCCATACACCGATGGCTTCGAAGCATTTCCCGCATGCCTGTGTTTTCGGCAACTCTAGCAGATTCTAATTCTGCTTGACCTGCCGAAAACACTGGCATACGGGAAATGTTCGAATCTCAATAACGATTTTTGAGGGAGACACTGCGTTCGAGGAATTGAGCAAATAATTGCAAGATCGTCACGACCTGAATCTATGGTCCAGAAAATGAACAATCTCTGATAACTGTGCAGCACGAGCGCAGCCCGAACAGAGTAATGGTTCGAGGAAAAATCCGAGCAGCAAAAGTTCTCATTTGCTGCTAAAGGGACGAATGTTTGAGCGGCAACTGAGGGGAGGATCGCAGGAACTGGAAGCAGTTGCTGCTAGGGTTTCTACTCGAACCATTACGCCGCTCAGGCTGCGTTCGTGCTGCACAGTTATCAGCGACGGTACTTGAATGAAAGTCTTCATTGGCTCAAATTGTATAAGTAAAGCAACTTTCGTTCCACATCCTCATACCTTTGACACTTAAAAAATCAACCAGGAAAATGAACATTGCTGTGGTATTCATTCAGGAACGAATTTCGCTTGCTTCCAAAAAACAGACTGGCCATTTTGGGAAAGTATGTTTAGCTTGGACAAGACGGTAAGGGTTAGTGCAACATTTATCCACTTTTACCATAGCAGTTCAAAAATTGTATTCAGAAAGCAAAGAATGACAGACGTTACGTGCTGCAGTTTGTTCTCTTGTGAGAACACAAGATACATTCAGTTTTTTTCGTTTTTTTTTCGATTTACACTTTTTTCTCTCCTTCCTACATATTACAACAATCACCGATGGCAAGTCATGTAATTTGTGTTGATTTAGTTTAAATTCGTCCAATAAGAACTGTCCAATGCATCCTTCAATAATTGAACTAACTATATAAAAATTGATCAGATACCTGTCAAAATGGTTAACGCGACCAAGCAAGCAACTCCTGGGGTGGTAGTTAACGTATTGAAAATGTCAGTTAACTATGAACGTTAACCGGCAGTTTACCCCTAGTTTACAAGGGACTCTGGATTAGGTAATGTAAGCCTTATGGAGTCGAATATGATTCTCTAATTATGGTACGCTGAAGCTGGTACCAAACTTGCAAGTGAACTCATAGTCCGAAATCGAACTGTGAGCTCGTAATCACGTTGAGCTTCCTGCCAGTATCAAATGACGAGGACACTGGGAGCGAAAGAGTGTGCGGCGCGCAAGACGCAGACGGTGATCTCATGCTTTCACGGGAAAGTCCGCCAAAGGATTTTTTGTCTCATGAGCACCGAATAGTATTTTTAAGCTTAACGCCTCAAATATGTTTTATGCGGGACGAGATTCACTGGCCGTTTGTAATAATCAAGAAAATTCTGTTAGCCGTGGAGTCAATGGTGCAGAGCTATGTCAGCATACTCTGAGGACATGGAATTCTTCATGATAAGAGGATCGAATCCTTTGATTGTGAGAGGCTTTTGCAAAAGCCACATCATCCCAACACCACAGTAGTTAGTTAAAGGCAGCACCCACGGAAATCCTCACTTTCGAGGTGAGTCGCTCTCCGTGTGGTTGGCTGCCAGACAATCACAATGGTAACTTGAACACAGCCTATCTGTAGAGATACTGCCGTGGACACAGGGCCGAGTGTGGCCATTTTGATGTCCGCCACTCCAGTTAACGCTATTGATTTGGCATGCTACGAGTGGTCTAGCCTAATGTATCATGTTGTATATGGAATATTGTACAGTGTAGGGTATGGAATGCACATCATCCACGAGAATTCGTGACGATACGCGCGTATACCCTCAGCGGAAAACTCGTCCGCACTGTGGACACATGGGAAACAGCGCCTTCATTTCCCGTCTTCCGGCGTGTTTCAAGCTGTTCCATAACTGCCTATGAGTTCATCGTCCCTGAAAACCTTGAAATTCAGCGAAATCTCCAACACAAAAATTTCCGTGGGTGCTGCCTTTAACTTGTAGCTTGTTCATTATTCCAAAACAGAGCTGACAGTTAAATGAGACCTTTGGTTCATCGTTTTGTGGTCGTTTCAAGAGTTTTACTACCACCCCTGATGTAAGTATGTGGTCACATGGATGTTGATTTTGTTTCATACTATCTATATGTAGCTTTTTCAAATCATAACGTAACAGTTCAAGAAAAAAAAAAGAAACGATGCTATGCTGAAGGAAAGAAAAATATGGTTCGATCTTCATCTGCACTGAAACCTTTATAAGGACATCGAAGCGAAAAATACGCAGGTGTGCGCCCCCCCCCCCCCCCCNATCTTATAGTTCAGGAAACACTAGAGAGAGAAATTCCTGCAGCTTATGCACTGCTCACGCTAAACTATTTGATTAAATGTGTTTTTGACGGATCCACAAGGAAAGGATATTTAGTCAAAGTGACCATTCGTAGTGCGATGTGTATCACCAGGGGCATTTTCAACGCTGATCACGTGTCTGCCGCCCAAATTCCCTCTGCTCAACTTTGTACTAAGCAAAACTTCTTCTTCCAAGCAAATTTAAGATGAACACATCAGGTACGAACCCCAAGCTGTGCATGATGCCTGTTTTTTTGTGCCCTCAAAGCACAGAGTATTTTTCGGGAAAACGAAAAGTCTGCTAGTTTGTCGCCGGTAGAGCTGCCGTATCTCGAAAAGGTCATCGAAGAATCAGACAACGAATTCGAGATCAACTTGAGAACCACAAATTGCATTACGAATAGCCACTAGACTATGTATCGTTTCCTTGTAAATCGGGTTCAGAGCTACTACACTAGCTCGCTTGCTCCCAGAACAGTGCTCCTTTGGAAAACTGTTATACGTATTAATACAGCCAATGTATACCAACGATCAGATCGAAAGCAATCAGTCTAAATGGAAATTTCTCAATCTGCTCGAAAATTCAAATATTCGATGGAGAGAAAGCCGTAAAAACCCTTGAGCCCAGTCTCTTTACTCACTAGAATCTCCGACTTATTCAGAATCGAATATACTAGCTGATGCGTTTTTTAGTCCTGTTGCTCTCGACAAACTTCTACATTGTTAGTTTACGATCCCTGCCCAAGATTTCAAATTGAGAGACGGTGTTCTGCTCAGCAAAAACAACAAGATTATTAGGTTGGTGCAGAAGAAGTGGCGCGTTTTCGTGCTAATTTTTTTTTCAAAATTTCCAAAAGAAGGCACCCTTGTCGGACGACATAATACCTTTCATTAGCGCGGACTATTGCTTATTGTATGGGTACTTAGGTCCATGAATTCCTACGCGGAGATATGGGAAAACTGAGAACCGAAGAACAAGAAAACTTCGTCTTTAGGTCATGTTTGATGGTTTCTTGTTCTTGCAGAATTCCAAAGCCGGGGAAACTGACAGAAATGCGACAATTTTCCCGTAGAATGTAATGACTACTCAGTTGTTTTCCATGAAAATTATCAAAATTGGAACCAGCTCTCGGAAGCAAATCTTGGTGAAAACTTGGGGTGCAGAAAATTCGTTTTCGAGCCTCTTTAGCGTTTTCCTAGCAGACCTCCTGCGACCTTCCGAAGAAATTAATGGGAACAGGTATCGCGGAGGATACTCTTGCCAAAAAGTAGCTGGGAGAGAATCATACACCAAGAATCCTAGGGATAGTAAGAAAAACCTTCGAAAAGTGCTCGTCTCTGTTTTACCAACAGCACTCCCGTTGCACCAGAGCTCCCATGTGGGGTAGATAATAACACAAAAAAGGTATTTTGGACCGTGTCGGTTGTGGTTTTACAGAAAAATCCTCAAAATTCAGAAATCAGGAGACGGAATTTTCGGAAGCTTCCTGTTATTTTGTGTTTTCTTGCCCTAACCGACACCTCGTATACATATAGAACGAAAGAGCTTGCTTAGCTCTATAAGATTGTATATACATCTACATGTCACACTACGTCCAAACCGAATTATTTGATTTTGAAAAAAAATGCGTCATTTCTTTTGCGCCAACCTAATAGTAGCTCCTCAGACATTCGTGGGGGTGAATGCAGGTGGAAATGGGTCCACCCCCAGTTGTACCTGGGGGTGGACCCAAAATCGTGGGGCACCTACCCCCGACAGTTGAAANAATGCTCTTTCAGCCAACTATTCGTTCTGGTTGAGTTTCTTTCGAATCATCAGCTCCAACGAGCTTCTCCACAGCTCTCACATCCACGCCATAGACTCCTATTTTAGCAATGATGCTGGATTCGTCGACTCGTCTGTGAAGACGGTGGGGGCATTAAATTCCCAAAACATTCCAATTTTCGCTTAGCAATTGGTCCGGCATCAATCAACGTAGACATTCCATTTCCTAAAATGTCATTCGGACGTTCATAAACAACAAATTTGCCTTTCAGTTCGAAATTCTGGACACGCCGGAAATTTAGTGCGCTTAGAATTATCCGACTGTAGTATAAAAGAGTGGTTCCCTTCCAGAAACGCTCCAACCATGCGCACTATTCTCTATCTGTTGGCAGGTTGGTTATGTCCTATTTCATCTTTTCGAGTTTTACCCGGAACACACGATCTGTGACAGAGCTGCGCTCAAAAATCTCGCTACACCCACTAATGAAGACGTAATCTATGAGTCCTTCACAAAACCTTCACGCATAATACGTAGACAGGCATTCTTTTGGTGGTGGCCATGGTTTCATCGGTTCTCGGAATGCGAAGGGCTTTGTGTAAAGATTTTCATGATTTTGCACATGCACAAATATGAATAATAGTGACCAAGATCTCCGCAATCGACGTAAATAGACTATAAATAGACTATAAGATTTAGACTCAGAAGAGATTTATGCGCCTGTAATATTCGTTCAGTGCTGGCCACGATTTCGTCGGTCTTCGGGATGCGAGGAGCGCTGTTCCGCGCTGGCAGGGCCGCTCCGCCAAATTACGGGAGACAGGTAATATTATATTTCAGGATACAACAGAGAGAGAAATTCCAGCAGCTTGTGCACTGCTTAATCTATCCTAATCTATTTGATGAAATGGGTTTTTAACGGATCCACAGGGAAAGGATATTTAGTCAAAGTGACCATTCGTAGTGCAATGTGTGTCACCATGTGCATTTTCATCGCTGATCTCGTATTTGCCGCCCAAATTCCCTCTGCTCGTCTTTGTACTGACCGACACTTTTTTCAAGCTAGTTTAAGGTGAAGTCCTCTGGTACAAACCCCAAGTTGTGCATAATGTACAGGATGGTTGAAAAGTTTTGGCTCGTTGCTTGAAAGCGATATTCATTTGAATTGACTTATAACGAGACGAGATGTTGGCTAATGTAGTGGTTCCATAGAAACAAAAGAACTTCACTACAATCTTCCAGCAAGACAGCATCCCTGCACGTGGAGGAAGTCGACTTTGACTTTCGCCACCTATGCGCCTCTGTCCTTTTAAAAAAGGGAAGAAAGGAATTGGAACGACTACCGAGTCAACTGCTCTGTTCAGGCCTAGTTTGATGAGGAATTACCAAACTAGAAACTCGCCATTTTGTACTACATATGTGAACTCTCAGATATACAGACGAATTAGGTCAAAACAACCTGCGGCGCATTTCCTCGATCGCTCGTTTGAAGCTTGTATGGGAACGAACTGTGAACAGTTTGAATAATCCGTTCATTGTAATTTTGTTTGAAATATTTCTGTCTCAACGGCACGAAAAAGTCAATGCTTTTCAGCCATCCTGTTTGTTTTGCTGTCCTCAAGGCACAGAGCGTTTCTCGGGAAAACGAAAAATCTGCTAGTTGGCCGCCTGCAAAGCAGCCTTATCTCAACTTTAGCTCGCGCATGAACATTCTAAACCAATTTCAGAAAAAATGTTAATTCACTATAAAAAAGTCATCGAAGAAATGGACAACGGCTTCGAGATTAGCTTTGAAAACTACACACCGCATTACTAATAGCCACTAGACCAAGTGTCGTTTCCTTGCCAATTTGAATCAGAGTTACCACATTAGCTATCACTCTCTTAGAACAGTACGTCTTCGGAAAGATACTATATGTACGCATGAATACGGCCAGTATACACTTAGAATCAGATCGAAATCAATCAGTCCAAACAATAATTCGGCAATCTCCTCGAAAATTGAAATATTCGATGGGGAGAAACCCCTAAAAGCTCTTGAGCCTGTGGGAAATTGTTCTCTCTCTCTCTTTCTTTGATCACAGGTATCTCTGACTTATTCGAAATCGAATATACATAGCTGATGCGTTATTTAGTCCTGTTGGTGCTTAGCAAACTGCCTACACTACATATTGGTCTACGATCCCTGTCCCTGATTTCAAATTGAGAGATGATGTTCCAAGCAGCAAAAATAAAATTTGCACTTTCCAGCAAGAAAGTGTGAGTGCATAACTTCCAAGCTATGACGCTTGGGTTTTGCAATTATACGGGCACCTCGTTTGAAGCTTGATTGCCAGAAAACCCTCCAATCAAGTCGAATCCCGCAGTTACGGCATTTCGTTCAGACTCCTTCCGGAAAACCCGTGATGGTAGGATGACGCCTCCTTCTTGTAGAGAAAAACACGATAGCAGCTCGGTGTCGGTATGATTTACGAATTGTTAAAAGCTCTATCGAGGTATTGCAGGACTTCTTACGGTTCGGTCGCAACGCGTACGGCAGTGCTGGACAAGATTTGTTTGCAAGTCCATGGGGCGAATACTACGCTTCGACATAGATTTAATTGTTAATAAATATTTCTCCTGTTGGACGTTTGTAAACAATTGTTTGCTAAAGGAGCAATGCAGCGATGATCCACGAAGTTGATCTGGCTGGCGTAAAGCTTGAAGTTGAACATGTCCTACACCCACTTTGTGATTATTTTTCTGAAAACTGCTCGAAAATATCTGGATTTAAATTACATTCTGATAATTTTAACAACTTTGCATTTTGAATCCCGCCTTGCCGCGCGTTTGGGTTTGAAAAGTGATGCACCCATCTATAGATCCTATAGGAGCCATACATACTGTCCTTCTCAAAAAGATAGACGGATTGTGCGTGCGGTTTCTTACCGTCGCGGCTGCAGAATCGCGGCTGGACCTACTCGATCATCTCACTTGGAGCATGCTCTCTCCGCAACCCTCGTTCAGGGCCGCCACGATGGTGCAAACACGCAATCCGTCTATCTTTTTAGAAGGACTGTAACTCGCAGACGTGAAGGGAGATAAAATACATTTTGGCTTGGATAAATGATTGGAAAAATAATGATTTCAATGCTGAACGAAAATCATTGAATGTAATCGTACCCATGAGCAGTGCGTGCTGGAAAAATCAATCCCTAGCGTCTGAGTGCAAAATTTAGCGAATTGTGCACCGCCTATAGGAAAAGGCGATGGCTAGACATGCAGCCGCCCGCGCCAGCCCCGTGGTGGTCCATCCCTCCGCCCTCCCACGCCGGGATCACGTGTGCCACCGGCCGCTGACCTCGGCACCCCACGCGGCCTTTCCTTCATCGTGCCCTGAGAGCCCTTTTTCTTGTGGTATTTATATGCCCTTTTCCGAAATATTGTCCAGGATAGTAAGTCTGCCGTCTCTTGTGTTCAGTTGTACTTTTGAATTGTAATTTCCGCGCTCAACGGGGAATCTTACATGTCCAGCTTCTGGATGACTGGATTTGGCACTATTCCACTTTCACGGACCCAAAATCTTCAAGAAAAATTTTTGGCTGAAACTTTGCCCAGGAGGGTTATTCGAAAGCTCACACTTGTATAAGGAGTATTTATAAGTGGATCATGTTCAAAAAATAGAATGGAGGTGTGGTTGGCTTCAGATGCATACTTTGAGTGAAAGCACGAATTACGAGCAGGCTTCCACTGTACTAAAGACATAGCACTTTCATAATTCTTTTTTTTTTGTGAGATCCACACCCACATTGAAGGATGCTGATGTCATTATAGTGAGCGATGTCTTTCCGTGGATCGAACAGCTCGCACTGGAAGCGCGGTTTGTGCGGGCCACCAACGTCCGCTGCTGATGCAATCCTCGAAGGGCTGACGCAATCCGCTGTTTTTGTGTTGCATTGACGTAGCCCAGCTGATGAGATCTGATTAGTCACTTTTGTGCGCGTCAACAACTTAATGCTGATCGATCCTTGCCATCTTATTCTCTTTAAGCGGTGTAATCTTGGTAAGTTAGCAAGAAACAGCACCAATGTACAGTGGCGGCCACATATTTAGCATGCCGCCGATTTTTGGCGATCATTTGATGAAATTATAAAATCTGTGTCTCAGGATCGGAGTGAGCTATCAGGATAATATTTACGATAAGATATAGTGTTATACTTCTTGCCTCAACATTGTTACTCCTTGAAATGCTTCTGGATGGAATTGCTCGCATTCTACGCATTTAGAGTTCAAAATGCAGTGCTTTTGGAAATATTTCCGTTTCTCTCCCAGATCACTTTACTGAATCTGGGTAAAATGTGGTTTTATCCTCGATATAAATGCGTGTTTTGCTATAGTAGTTTCGAAGAGCAGTTTCTCACCTAAGGGGATAGCGAAAATTGTCAACAGGAGTAAAAAAATGGTGGAAAAAGGATTCACGGTGAATCCGAGGATAAACCATGCATTTCCAGCCGCGGATTTTTTTCCGATTTGGCTTGCTAACATGCAATCACATCCCCATAGGAAAATTCCAAGGCTTGCTTTACTAGCAAGATTCATTAAAATGAAATTTTCGACGAAATTGACGGTTTGTTTCTGTCTCTGGCTCCAGCCGGTGCGTAGAGTACGGTAAAAGTCTTCATAGGAAAATATTGAAGGAAAACAGTCTCAATCTGAATCACCACTCCTTTTCTTCCATCGTGAGAAACAGAAATTTGACACAGAATTTAGGAAAAGCGACGAAATTGAGCTTTGATTTTTTTGATCCAGTTTGAACCGACTCTGTGCCCGAGGTAAGCAACAAGAAGGAAGCCCCCATAGTGCCTCAGCTCATACTGGAACCTCGTTTCACTTGCTCATTATTGGGCTGAGAAATCAAGAAATTCTTTCCTCCAAAATCGTGGGCGTGCTGAATATGTGGCCGCCACTGTAATTAAAACTTCATAGTTTTAAAAAAATGAAAGGAAAGCCATGACGAGAATTCAGGCAGGGTTCTTCAGTTTTCTGACGTCTGTTCAAGTTGAAAGCCGGAAAATTCAGGCTTGCTGTTGTTATAGAGATGAAAGTAACGAGGGAGCCGCCCAAAATCTTCCCAGTTATGCTTCTACCGGAAATATAGAAGGAAAAGTGATATATGGCTAATTGTAAGAAAGAGAGGATTGATGCTATTTCCCATTTTAGTTTTTGTGCGGGAAACTAGAAAGATGCTGCAGTTTCCTTATGCCTATTTTTGGTGCGAGAAGACATACATTTCCTACGTTGGAAACAGGCTGATCTTTGGCTCAGGAGAAAATATGATTCAAAAAATCAGATTAGGTGTGGAAGTTGGACTCGTTAGCACTTGGAGTGGAGCATTGGAAGTTTTTCTGCAGTCGGATTTATGAATATTTCCGGAAAGCTCTTAATTTTCCCGCTTATCCAGATCGGGTGACTTTGAGGCAAGGTGTGATTGTATCTTGCGAGTTTACTATTAACAGTTTTTGCCTAATGAGAATAGTCGATTACACAAAGAATGCCTACTTTTACCAAGAAAAGATCGCCGGCTTTAGAGTAGCGGATAGCACCTTACATTCCCGGGAGGCTTCATGAATTCCACTACTTGTGGAGCATGGTTTAAATGTTGCTATGGTGAACCTCTTGACGGGAATTACTTGGGAGTTTCCCATCTATATGGGACCTTGGCAGTAACTGTATTCGATGGAAACAAAGGATATTCCCAATTCTCAGTTTTGTCCCCTCCACTGCATGAAAATTGGGTAGTGAAGGCCGCCATACCTTGGAATCTTGTTCCTACTTTCTTTTTATTTTTGGTAAATTGCGGCAAGGGCTGAATTTTGGGTGTATACTCAGGACACATGTAGTACTAAAAGGAGTGTAACTGCGGAAAAACGAAACCGTAATATGATAACAGAATAGTGGTGAGATAGTAGTTAGAATAGTATGTTATATTTTCCCACTTGAACGATTCTGTCATTGATTATGCAGAGACAAAGCACGGCTCTGTGCCTTTTGCATCTTCCCTAATCTGAATTCTCCCGGCTGCTATTCTCTTGAGCCTTTGTCCTTCGTAAATTTCGTGACATCTGTCTTTCGAAATCCAAGTGGATTGATCCTCTTTCTTCTGTGGATGAGAATAGTAACTGCTTTGTTGCGGTGGAGTCCAGGAATAGTTAGATTTTGATGGTTTTTCCCGAGAATCTACGGTGATTTGTACCTGTTCCACTCTAGCCAAATAGCCAAATGACCTCGGTCTGCTTGTGATTACATCATTAACATCACAGATAGCCCCAGTAAAGACCAAATTCGCATCACGGGTGATCAAAAAAGGTATAAGTTCGCCAAACCTTTCTCCTTAACGCGAGAGGAATTGTCCTATAAGGTCAAGGTACACGCGCAGGGGTGGCTTCTTCTTGCGTCCTCTTGCGTACATTCGCAAGGTGATCGTTGTTAGATCTTCTACGTCATGGAGCACGGTCTTAGGTTCCACCTTTGTTCACCACCACATCCGGCATGCCATATTCTGCACCAGGAATTCACTTATTCGTCGCTCATGAAGCTGTTAGCAAAGTCTGGCGGCCATGAAGTCGATTTCTGGTGTGTGGAAGACTTCGTGTATTTCGATTTTGCTTCATCTCGTCTGAAAAACATCGAAAACATCAGATTCTTCGAGCGCTGAGTTGACGGCCGCTTTTCCCGATTCTCTGGACTCCACTCATTGTTCTGTGCTTTGCAAATTGTTGTTTTTTCTTCTAAATACGTTCTTAACACGACCGCTCTGTTTTAGCCACGCCCTTCTGTTGCAGCAGCGCCTCCCCACCCTCACACTACGCTCCTGTGGTTATTCTCACTTATGTTTTTGGGCTAACCCTAGTTCGAATTCCAACACACTTCTCTTGTCCATTTTCTATGCTAATTGGCTCTTGGCACAGTTGATCCGGGAAGATTTCGCGCGTCATCGAGTTGTTTTCCCGGCGAACGACGTGATACGTATGCGCCGCACAGGTGTTCCCCAGGCAATCCAATAACATCGACGTTTCGCACATCCCGTGCACGGGGCGCTGTCCGCTGCTCCAGCGCCGGTCCTCGTGATGGCCGTCGTTAAATTCGTCATGAATTAGTGGACACTATGTGAATACTAAACATAGTCCGTGGGTGTCGCTCATAAAGAAAATGTTTTCGCATTAGTCCCT
>JARK01000321.1:43131-60111 GCA_000688135.1 Ancylostoma ceylanicum
CAGAAAGTGCATACAAATGACTGCGTAGCAACTAAACAGCGCTGAGTTTCGAAATGGCGCAGGCGGATGACGTCAGCTATGCTGACGTCGCGCAGCGGAAGTCCGCGGGCAGTGAGTGCTGCTGGGCCGCACCCGTTCCCGTGTGACATTCTCATTGAATGCTGACTCATGGAGGTGCCGCCTATGTTCTGTGAATCCCACCCTTCTGTACAGTAGTGAGCTCGGCCTGAAGCCACGAACATCCTCTCTAATCTCGAAGCTGTTCCAGTGCTGGTGCAGGGACGAAACATTACACTTTCCAGTTCTTCTGGACCTGGGTTCATAATCGAGATTACCCAGGGTAACCGGGGTGACGACCCTGTTACCGATTCGTAAATTTGTTTTGTGTTAGCACCTTTACCTGGGTAGTCTCAATAATGCATGGGCTCCTGATCCATTAGTATTCGCTTACCTCCATTTCTCGTCCTCATCCTTCCTCTACTATTTATCCTCACGAAATACTTCCTGTGTTTCTTTGCAATTTTCTCACGAAATGATAGTCGGACTTTTCACTCTGAATATACAGTACCGGCCGAAATTATATAGCCTTTTCACCTTTCGTCCATAACTTTTGCTAACGTAAATCTTGACTCAACGTGAAGCCCTGAAGTTCAAATTTTTACGGTAGTTGCAGAGACTCAAAATTCATTTCAGGTAAAAATTTGAACTTCAAGGCTTTACGTTATGCCTAGCTTTGCGCGAACAGAGGTTATGGAGGAGAGTTAAAAAGGCTATATAATTTTGGCCGGTACTGTATGTGTCGAAATGACGAGGATCGCCCATCGGGGTAGCACTAGGTGCACCCTGTACCAGAATGTTTACGTCACAACAATGGCCATTGTTTGTGACTGCTGCTTGCGTTCCGCTTCTCGTCTGCAGTGCAGCAGCTGCCTGCACCCGCAAGCTTTCGCATTCGCTCCACTTGCTGTCTCTCTGAAAACTACTTATCATATATTAATCATCTCTAGTCGTAACATTCAGTTCTTCATTATCAGTTTTACAACCTACGGCATGGATTCATCTGGTTTTTGGGGGGCTTGTCCGGTATAGGTACTAAGGACTACATGGAAACCGACTTATTAGTTGGTTTGACTAATAATTCGGGAAGCGATCCAGTGACTAGAAATGGAGCTCTACGGGCGTTCTCATATCAGATGCTACGTTCCTCTTCCATTTTCGAGTATTCGAACACATCAGTTACAATCTCCTGCCATAAGTGTGTAAATATTAGGGTGTTAAGTTGGAAATGCGCGTTTTTGCATCGGACAAATTATTTTTTAAAAACAAAGCTACAACACCCCAGTGCAAGTTCAGTGCAGAATTGCTATTGTTGAATCTTCGACATCTTCCACACCAGGAGTGAGCGCTCTCCTCTGGGTTATCGCAGCGCAGTGACCTAGAATAGCGGCTTACCCAAAATTTGGTCTCGTCGCAGTTTTGTGATTTTTCTTATTTATTTAAGGCTTGAACGAAGCAATCAGGTGGTCGCCTGATAGCGCAGAGTCTGGGCTCTTAGGCGATCCCAAGTGCGACTCTTATTTCTAGATGTGAAGAACAGTGCAGTCGAGGAAACGATTTTCAGACAGAATTTCGGTTCGGTTACCCAAGTTCGGGGCCATTTTTGTGTAATCCATTGTCGCATGGATTCAGCTCTGTAATACAGCAAAAATTCTCTTAATTCTTTATATGGTTTGCGGTGGTGCTCAGCGGCAGTTTTAAACTCTTTAACAACATAAAATTAGGGAACATAAATTTCAAAACTTTGGTCGGTCTTCTTATAAAATCCTTTAAAAAACAAAGAATGAAGGGATACTCGACAACGAAAAAAAACAACGAAATGAAAAAATACTACATGAATTGCTCTTTCAGAAAGCATCAAAAGTTAGACGAAAAACGTTTGGCAACACATTCATAAAGAGGTCGAAACTTCAGCGCGCATTTCCAACTTAACACCCTAATATGTATAATATGCAGTGCACGTATTCATCAACGTTCCTACTCTGATGTTGAATGGCAATACATTTTACGGGACTTCGTGTTTGGCAAGACAGTTTACGGGAGAAAATTTTGCTTGGCAATACATTTTACGGGAGAATGAGTGAAGAGCCTGTTTGGCGATACAAATGGCAAGACAGTGTGTTTGGCAAGACAGTTTACGGGACTTCTTGTTTGGCAATACATTTTACGGGACTTCTTGTTTGGCGATACATTTTACGGGTTAATATGTTCATTTCATTCTTAGCGGGTGATTCAATCATCATCGGTGTCGGCTCGGATGGCGCAGTTGGTAAGGCAGCGGACTCCCATTCTCAGAACCACGGTACGGTTCCCGGTGTTATCAGAATTTTTGCGCATTCAAGCTTGTTTGGCGATACAAAAGGCGAGGTTTGTTTGGCAAGACAGTTTACGGGACTCCCTGATTGGCAAGACAGTTTACGGGGTTTGTTTGGCGATACTTTTTACGGGGTTTGTTTGGCGATACATTTTACGGGGTTTGTTTGGCAAGACAGTTTACGGGACTTCGTGTTTGGCAATACATTTGACGGGGTTCGTTTGCCTGGCTAGTTTGCAAGCTCGTCTGCGAGGTTGCCAAACAAACCTCGCCAAATGTATTGCCATTCAACATCAGAGTAGGAGGTCGTGATCTATCCGCTCTCCTGAAATGTACGATTTTCCCGGGTAGGAATGGGGTACTTGAAACGAGTCGTCTCAGTCACTTAATGTAATAATAAAAGTAGCGAGTTGTAATATCTTCTGCCAAAGAAACCCGTCCACTCTGGCTAAGCGGGAATGATAGGACTTTTCCTGGAAAGCATGGGGGCCCAGGTGCAACGAACAACTTATAAGGCGCTCATTGCAACAAATTCGGTCCGTTCTTCTCTAGAAGCTTTTGTGCTGACTAGATCAGGAGACATTCACATGTGTTTTTGTTCTTGTTTTCACGTAAACACGCCACGCCATGCAGTCTTTCGCCGACCTCATTATCAGTTCACGACCGAAATGAACAGTACGAACGCTTAGCTGTGTGAAATCATATAATTTTTTTACACGTCGAATTTAAATGTTCCATCGATCTCCGTACATGTCTTCGAATCCCAAGGCATTTTCTATCTTCTTGTCAACCTCTCTAGCTAATATTCAGATCTCCAAATCGTTGAGGAATTACTTTCTCAAATAGATTAGCATTACTACACTAAGTTCTCTCAATTCTGCCAGTTTCGAATCATCACAATGTAAAAGGCGGTTGGTGCCTGCTTCACACAGTCATCACTCACCGAAATCCTCTTGTGTATCCATAGCATATCCGAAAGCATTCCTTGTGAAGGAGAGAAAGAAAAAAAAAGAAAGAAAGAGGGGGAGAGAAATATTCATTCACTCATCCATTTATCTGCACAAATAATGAATTGGCTACAATATCTGAGCAAATGCAAGCCATTGATTCATCATACACATTTTTGCTGAGACTGTAGGCTCATACCATATCCAAAATTCTTAAATTTTCCAAGTGTCTGATCCAGTTTGTGTACCCTCGATTCTCCTACTCTCACTTTTCGTTCAGAAGTTCTTTTGTTCTATTGATATTTCGAAAAAATCGTGTTGATGCTACTATGTATGCTCTCCATCCTGTTTATCTATAGCAAAAATTCATTTCCAGGAAATAGCCATGTCGTTGGATGTGGAAGATCGAACAGAGGATATAAAAAATAAGTAAGTGAGCTCATTTCCTTCCGAATATCATATTATTACATTTTGTATCAGTTAAAATTAGGTATCTGTGTGATATAGGAGGTATAAGGATCATGACTAGTTGAAACGGGCGGGTATTACCGCAGTGATTGAGCCATTGGAAATAGAAACCATTCACGGAGACGTAAACTGCCCGTTTTGCCTCATCATGATCTACGCCCTGATTAATGTAGGTCCACACTGAGCCTGCGTTCATTGGAGGCATGGAAAACGACAGCTTATAGTTTTTGCCACGCCGCCCAGTAACTTTCATTAGGCAGAATGCCACCATAATCCACTGAAGTATTCGTGCCTTTGCAAACCTTCGAACACGAAAAGCCACTCGTTTTGCAAAGGTCATTCAGGGCACGCTGTTAAAGCAATATCAACTGTTTGCTTCACTTTGACGCCGTCGAAGTCTGTCATAACCCATTGGAAACCGCATGTTTTTCCCTTTATTGCCCTGAAATTTCTGAAAGTTTTGTTTTTTTTTTTTGCTGTTCACATTTGTGGAAAAGAGCCTAGTACCGGTTATTTTGATGACATTGACTCAAAACTCTCACATTAATATCGCAGAAACTGAGTCGAGTAGCTCAGATCACTTGCTGGAACGAGCTACAGAATCGCTGTCGGCACGTGAGGGTGAAGCCTTTGACTAGTTCTCATCAAGAGTTAATGGAAATTTTTCACCGCCGGAGTTGTGTCATCTTTAATTAAAGTAAAATTCATTCTCGCGATTGACTGGCACTTTACTGCCCAGAGATGAAAAGTGCGCACACCCTTCCTATTCCAAATACACGATAAATTTAGCTCAGAAATGGTCAAGGGTATCATTTGAGGGGAGGATATAGCTAATCACATTCTACCGTGTAATTCTGTAATTGTAACCCCTTCATTGTTGTAAGGTTACGGTAGGTACGGATAGGATAGATCCGGTATTTCACGGAATTTTTTGCAACTTTGAGTGGTACAAAAATGCGTGCGACAGTATTGAAAAAATGACCCTCCAAACAACTTTCCTCGGCATGTTTTGGTAAAAAAGCTCCTACGAGGTCAGGGTATGCAGAAATGATAGAGTAGTACTTACCATTAGCGATCTATTCCTTAAATATTATTCACTGAGTAGTTTCTCCTAAAAATGTATTTTTTCAGCAACAGAAAAGCAAGCACTCATGTGCATCCGGTTGACCCCACGAAAAAATGCTTCTACTGCGGAAGAGAGGACAAAAAGCCGGAGCCAGAAAAGAAGAAGATCAATAATGGGTACTAGAACAGAGAAATTTCACCCAATCTTACTGATTTATTTGAAGCACGGTCATTTTAGGTTCTACCTTAGCATTATACTCGGCAACAACATTGACCTGACAATGAGCAGTACTGAACGGTAGGTCTTCTTGCCCTTCTTTTTTTTTGTCATTATGGCACAGCGTAACCTTACAGGTACTACTTCAAAAAGGATTACGAAACTTTCAAACTCCGTTTTACACTTTTCAACCTCTTCCCGTTGGCCATCGCTTTCATGTTCCCGTCGAGGTACCGTTATTAATTCAATTTCAAGTTGTTCTGTAAGCCTTGAAGGTAGCTAGCTGTAAACCTCGAAGGCAGCTAGTTTCTCCCCTATTGGAAAGGAATTGCTCCTGGATGCATCATTGCGATTACCCAGGATGTGTTGAAACGTGTTGACACTCGTGCTAACGACGGGTAAACTTGTATGGTGTTAGCACTTTCTCCCTGGGTAATCTCAATGATGAATGCAATCCCTAAGCGATATGGCATGCTCCACAGCGACGCTGTCGCTGCGACCGTTCCTATGAAAATGATGATAACAAAGTGTTACATGTTCTCATGTCTTATCACGCTATTTACGTTGGATAGCGTGTTGATATAGGATCAGTTGCACGAGAATTTTCTGCGGTGAACGGTCGCAGCGATAGCGTTGCTGTGAAGCATGTCATATCCCTAACACTTCTGCTGCAGCTACCGATCGTTTGCCTTTTTCAGGCCTATGGACTCGATTTGCCACTTTCTCATGGTTTGGTATTACTGCACACTTACCATCCGGGAAAGCATCCTCATACTCAACGGCTCCAAGTCAGTCTTCTTCTGCTCTGTCCTAAGGGACGAACACGTCCTAACTTCGATCTCGTTCTAGGTTGGGATCGTGGTGGGTGGCGCATCATTACCTCGCTTGCGTGATCGGAGGTGTCGCTCTCACGTGGCCGGACGATGCGTCCTACCAGGTGGGTGAAACAGTCATTGGTACTGCTGAGAGCACATGCGTCATTGAGATTACCCGAGGTAAACGTGCCAATATCACACAAACTCACACATAATCAACACGGGCGTTTACCCCGGGTAATCCGAATGATGTTATGTTATTCCCCGCCAGGATCATCAATCTGATGCTTTCTTTTTACCGAATCGACTGCTTAATCTTCGACTTCAATACCGAATTTTTTATCCCACATTTCCTTTGGGTTACGGCTACTGAACTGGTTGCTGACGTGAAACAACATCAGCAACCAAATTTATGGTAATAGTCTCTAGAATTTCCACTGGAGTCTAGATATCCTCAGCAAACAGAAAAAAAAACCAAAATAAAGATAACTGTGTTTTCGTTCAGGCCTTCCACTCCCAATTTCTTCTGTTTGCCGCGTACATCTGTCTCGTGCAACAACTGCAATATCAGTATCAGAGCGGCTGTCTCCGTCGACTGCATTCGCTTGGACATGGTGATAGCATGGATGTCACTCTGGGTAGGTGTTTTGTGTCTCCAGATTTGCTGCGGTATACCGGGGTTTTCTGCGACAGGAGATTTCCCACCATTCAAATTCTATATGGAAAGTATTATTGGCGGTCTATCATCCTTGCATCACAGAATGCCGCCCTTCTGCTCTTCCGCGTCGCACCACTTACGCCCGGGTACAGGTAGTGCGGCGCGGCAGAGCGGTATTGCGCGGTATTTCGTGATGCAAGGATCATTGACCGCCACTGTACGTGTCCATTCCAGAAGGATTCGCTACGTGGATGTTCCAAGGACTGACGTTTCTTCTGCCGTTCCTGGCGATCGTCTACATGTTAGAGCTCTACAACGCCTACACGTTGTTCAGCATATGGAAAAGCCACGATTGCGTGTGGCAGGTATGTGCTTCAGAAAATTTTACAACCGGTACACATAGCGCTTTGGCATTCTCTTTTTGAGTCAATTTGGCCAGGTTCTCGACCTAACATTTTTCCGTTCAGGTGCCGGCCCTTTCCTTGCTCTTCCTCATCGTCGGCGTCGGCAACATCGCCATGGTTGCGCAGATCGTGCTGCATAAAATGACGGAGAACAACACCTCTCGAGTAACCCAAATACTACGAAAGTACCCATCGATGGCTAAGATACAGTAGTATTCTCAACAATGATCTCAACACAGCACTCGAGTGGATCGTAGTGCATAATTCCTATTTCTTTTTTCGTAGTGTTATCTGTTGGTTTGTAATTTTCAACCATGACTGCACTGTTCTTTTAACTTTTGACTGTTCAAAAATTTTGTACTGTTACTGTCTGTCATCATAGAGTGTGCTGGTATTGGTGTACTGTGTACGGGTCGCTTTTCTTGTAGTTCTAATGTTTCCAATCAGTGTATAAATTGTATTGTTTAAAGGGGATTTTCATTTTAACATTATAACAGACATTTTCGTAGCCGAAGTGCTACAGTTTGGTGTTAAACGCGTTGCATCGTATTTCTGGAGAGCCACTGAGGGCAGGACAGCTCTTGTGGCATGGCCAGCATCTGCCAACCCGAAGTTCCTTAGTTACAAATGGAACACAAACACTCCAAAGGCACGATGTCGGCTGAACTGATAGCCGACAAAACGTGGCCGAAGGGTTGGAACCGGGGTCAAGCACTCAGCAGCTAAATGAGTAAGCTAAATCCGGCTGCTATTTTAGGTGACTAGGGAAGTAATTTTTTCCCGTTTTCATAGTTCAAACATGGCCAGAACTTGCGCGCGCTGTTATGGCGCGCTTCCACGCAAGCGCCATCGTGCAGGAATCGCCGGCCAAATTCTTCGAGTTAAATGGGTGCCTGCGGCCGTCAGTGGTTATCCCGGCATCAGGCCTGAATAGTTCACCAAGTGACCGAACACCTGGCACCGGCAATATTTCCATTTCTCGCTGTCGTGTGGCGGATTTGCTCAAACAGTCCTGTTTCCTGAAGTGCACTATAACGTTCACTTATGAACTTCGCTTATAAGTATGGTTATAGTAGTAGTGTTCCTGTCGTGCAGTTGATATGACGACGCTGCCTGCTAAAATGTCCTGGTAGTTAGGGAGAAAGTCTTGTTCTGATGATTTTTCTGGTATTTTTCGGCGTTAATTTTATCTGAGTCCGATTTTTTCTCATTTTCCCGTCGAAATTTGATCTGTGCTGCTTTTCTGTCTACGATTCATAAGGATTCAGAGGAGATTGTTCTGGTCACTCCACAACCAAGAGACAGTATTTTCCGCTTGCATAGATTTTGTTTCTTTTTCAGACAGTTGCTTGAGTGTCAGAAATTGTGCTGCTAAAATGTAATTCAAACCGTTCCGACTCCGGTAGATTGCCGAGGTCTGAGCCGTTCCAGTCCCCCAAAGGCACCGGAGATCGGAACTGAGGTCCTGCTACTTACCTCACTTCACATGAAAAGTGCCAGATGCTTAATCCCGTGTACGTCTAGTTGTCGTTTAGTTCGAGATGTTCACAGTACAGCATCCTATTTTTCTCGATCTAGGACGTGTCAAACATACCAAGTACAACAGATGAAAGCATCAGTTACTCCCCATTCGAAGTGAGATAAGTAGTAGTGCAGGGCCTCGGTTGGGATCTCAGCAATTAGCTGGAATCGGAACGGCTCGGATTTTGACGGTCCACGGGGTTGTGGCAGCATTCCTCTCAATGTACATTTTTTTTCGTGGTCTTCTCGATTTCTAGTATTGTGAGCTTCTATGACGTAGTTTGAGTCGGTGTTTTTCGCAATTTTTCCAGTTGGCAGCGTCATATCGCCTGGGATCTGCTCGTCCAGTATTATCTGAAACACATTATCCGATTTTGGGAGTGAGCTGAACTCCAAAACCTCTCACCATGCCTTAGGCAACGACTGAGTGCCAGGTCACATCCACAGTATAGAACAACAGAATATTGATTCTGCGTAAGTGGGTGAGATGCATGAGACTCCCTTCCTTATGGCATTGCTTTGAGGCAGAATAACTATCATATTATAGACCAGTCTGGCAGTCCGGCTAACGCCGGACTTTCAGGCTTCTAAACGAAATCCTGGAAACCTTTTAGGAGATGCGAATCTGTAGTCTCCATGTAGTGCCAACGATCTCCTGGAAATTCCACAAAACGATTAACGGGGGAAACGGACCATTTGGACCCTAGTAATTGGGGCGGGGTCAGCGGGTGCCCGCGAGGGCGTCGCAATTGGCTGGTTGTTTCCAGCCGTATGTTGCGGAGCGGTTGCTGCGTTGCGGTCGAGGCGGTGAGGCGCGGCGATGCCGCGAAAACCTGTACGAGTTTCTACTGCCAGCCTGTACATACCACCTAGAACCGAGCGCGACCGAGGATGCCATAGACCAGGGGTGTAAACTCGCTCAAGACGTTTCCGTACATCTTAGAAGCAGGATATTCGCACGTGGGGGTTGATCGACGTGGTGAACACGAATTTCGTATCCGTTTTGACCCAATCATCTTGTATGGCTACAGCAGCACGAGGGCGGTCATAAATAATGTAGTAACATTAGGTAGGTAACAATATTTTTGATTTCCTTCTTTGCTTCCTCAATTGTTACTCGTTCACCACAAAGTAATAGCCGCAACTTCCTCCACCTTCATGACCAAATAAGTAATAGTTAAATCTTCCGTTGTTGTCATTGCGCTATTGCGCTGTAGTCCTTCTCAGGATGACCTGCGCTAATGATATCACCTATAGACATGTCATTGTCCTAAGGGCATGCCTTCTTGTTTCGCGAAGTTCCTCCGGGGAAATCTGCCAACCCTAGCGTGAATGAGGTCGCATAAACGCAGTTTTACTCTGGAAACGTTTCCTATCAAGTTAACAAAAAATCACGTATTCCCGTCTTTTCTCATTGCGCAGTATCTAAGTTCCAAGAGAGTTAAAAATTACACTTCATTTCAGGCAAATACAATTTCAGGAGCTAGTCAAGTTAGAGAACGATAATGTGAACAAAAACAAGCCCCAAAGTCTAAGCATGCTTGAAACATGCTTCCCATTTTTTCAGATCGGAAAACAGAGAATTCAGTTGCTTTAATTAAATTTAATGAAAATTGTAACTCTTATAGTGGTATTCTCAAGAAAATGCCTTCTTTGAATCAGTACAACAGTTCTAGACGGCTATATAATCATTGAGAAAACCGAGATCATCATGAACAATAACACATCTTTGCAAAATTTTATAAGACTTAAATAGGAGAGATTCTGAGAAATACGTTTACTAGAATCTACCTATTCCTAGCCGCGCAGGATGAAGTCAAGGTGCAAAATGGATGTGAAATTCTTGCTTAGCACGTCAAATAACCCTAAGATGCGATTTTCCAGCTATTTGCTGACTACAGCCAGGAGAGCTCGTCCACATTTCCTCGCGCCCCCGCCCCTGCCAGCGGCAGCGCACGCATCGCAGGGAGGCGCGGAGGCGCGGGACGGCTGCCTCCTTTCGTATGGGGACAAAATACAAAAGACAAAATAAAAAAAAAATTTTGGAGAAAAATTTGATTAGAATGATAGGGGATGGAAGAAGGCCACCGCTAATGGCTGAAAGCCGCCGAACATTGTGCCTTAAAACCCCTTAAAGCACTAATCTAATTGTAAGCATACGACATACGCGACGAGGATCTTGCCGGCAAAAGAGAGATGATTGGACACTTTAAAATCCAGGTGCTTTAGCTAAATTTCTCATTAAAACATTTCTTGTAAGACTAACTGAACCGCAAACTACATATAATGCCAGCTTTCACACTGCATTCGTTCTGATATTTAGTCAATTTACAAACCTTTGTCAAAGCTTCTTAAGTATTTATCCGTTAGTTATGGAATTTACGTTTGCCCGAAATTTTAAGACCTTCTCATTTTCCTCGCTGTATAAATACAACTCGAAATTTTGATGTAGAAATTTTGTCTTAATATTAGCTTTATCATATGAATGGAACATATTATAATAGCATGTAGTTTAGACCGTGTAAACAGAAGTAACAATCAGAAGCGATGTAACAAGCAGTTTATTTTGTGTCGCCGACGCTTTGATGATGGATAGAAGGTCATTCATGGTTATGGTAGCTGAACCGCAGTAACCAACATTATTTTTACGGCTTCAGTATCTCAACACTCTCTAAAATGGCTCGTCTTGTTGTACTGCAACACAGAGGTTTTGAAGAAACAGTTTCTTAATGGGAGCGAGCTTTCATCCACTTTGAGATCTTTTGTGCCATAGTTTCAAGTCTCACAACAGATTCGTGTTCTTAAACTAGCAGGAATTTCAATTGCTTGCAGTTCAAGAACCCATACATTATCGACTGCACATACGTATTGCAGCACAAGCTCCCAATCATGAGTAACTTGTAAGAGATTTTTAGAAACAGCAGATCTAACCTGCCACCCGAACAGTTTCATGGGCGTTGTCGTTGGGAAGCATATTTCATTATTCGCCTACATACACGCTTACGAAATTCCCTCAAGAAATGGATTTTTATTCGAATAAATATTCGAACATTCGAAAATTCAGTGGTTCGCAAAAATTCGAAAATTCGAATATTCGAAAATTCGAGGGTCCCCGGAAATTCGAAAATTCGAAAATTCGGAAGGTTCAAGAAGTTCGAAAGCTCGAATATTCGAAAATTCGATTGTTCCAAAAATTCGAAAGTTCGAATATTCGAAAATTCGATTTTTCCAGAAATTTGAAAATTCAAATATTCGAAAATTCGAAAAATGATTTCGAATGTAAAACTCTAATAGGCACTATTCAGAACCTTCATGGGCCCAAAATCTTCAGAATAGAATTTTGACTGAAACATTGCAAACGGGGGCTATTTGAGGTGCTGAACACGAATATCGTATCCATTTTGTACCGCAACCGCATTTTTGTAGAGTTACGGTAGGTGTACTACTGCATACTACCGCACGCCACCGTACTCCTACCGTATCCCTACAAAATGCGGTTGCGGTACAAAATGGATACGATATTCGTGTTCAGCACCTCAAATAACCCTCGTATGCCAAGTTTCAGCCAGAAAGATTTCCTTGAAGATCTTGGGTCCGTGAAAGTTGAAGGTTGCCAGAACATCTTTGACGCGCTCTCCTGAGCGCATTTGGAGCATTGTTCAAGAATGATATACATACATTAACATCACCTTAGACAGTGCTCTCGAAAATGGATGTTTCGTTTCGATCCCCGAGGTTGCCTCGTGCACTTCCCTTGTAAGAGTATCCCCAGACTTCGCCGGCGGTCGTGGCGATCGCTACGACCGCCGGCAATCGCCACATGAATAAAGTGAATGAGGAAACTCCAGAAGAAAGAGGGATGATAATCAAAGGGGCGTAGCAATCGATAGGCATCCTTCCAATTATCGCCATCACTCACATCGCCACTTCATTTTGGGCGCATCCTCGAGAGTACCGGCGATGAGCTCCGTTTGGCAACGTTCCAGGCGATCCACGTGGCAATCGATACGCATCATTTCCACGATCCTTATCTCTTCTATCGCTGGTTCATTTTGATTCATTTCGAACTGGCGAATTCTGGGGATACTCTAAGTTTGCAAGAGCCATGAACAATTTTGCCACCGCAATGACGAATTGATTATTTGGAGTAGTAATCAACAAAGCAGAAACTAAGAAATGCTAATTCACAGTCATCGCCAAGCTTTATTACGATAAAAAAGCTTTCCCAAGGGAGGGCTTAAAGTTTTGAACCGTCGTGCTTTCCCTTCAAAAGCGATTAAAAAAACACGGGATCACTAAGAAAAGACCTAGCGAAAGTTTACGGAGGTTTTCAAGCCCGCCAAAAACGGTGAATTTCATTTCTCGGGAAATTTCGATCCTCGTCGGAACCGGCAAATTTCTAGGGTGGGCGTAAAGTTTTGACGCGCACTGTATCTTTCTAGAAGTGTACCATATCTACAGGTCAGTGGCGGACGCAGAAAGGGGGCGGGTGGAGGGGAGCTTGAGAAAAAAATGGGGTCTCCGCTGTTTTGAGGATCCAGACGGAAAATATTGGGTTGGGCAATAAGTTCGTGCGGTTTTTTCAACTCGTGTTTTCACTGAGAATCAATATTTTTCACTGAGAATGAAAATATGTCGGAGTGCGTGTTATATATGATTTTGTAGCCCCTTGTTTTCTCTTTACAAATATTCCTGCCGGTTTCCTCAACACGTGCTACACCTCGTATTCTATCGCGTAGAATGGGACCCTCCAAATCGGCTAAGACGAACATCTCCGAGGGCTCCTACTGTTCCACTTCAATCGCGAGTCGAATGCAGCTCAAAAGGTGACGGGTGTCCAAAAAGAAGCCATTACTGTTGAAATGACGGCACAGAAGCAGATGCCCGCCTCTGAGAGGTGAAATTTAGCCAGGAGGATGTCACTCCTCTGAATTTAGAGTTTTAACGACAATGAGCCGTTTATCCGCTAGGTTTTGCTGTAGATGTAAAGAAGAATTACTATGAATGTCAAATCTCAGCAACACCTAGGTTCAAGTGATTCACTTCGCCAAAAAACATCTAAGGACTCAATTCGAGGTTATCCCTCATATTGAGAAGGCGCGTCTCTTCTGGGCAAATTCCACCAAAACGAGAACCGAGATGCTAGAATTGAAGGTAATTTTACGCATGCGACCCATGCAAGGATAAAGCTATCTCGAACCATTTGTTTTGTTTATTTTCCTTGGCATTTTCTAGACTTCTATTGCAGTTGCAGTCGAGGGTCGCAAATATAGTCATCTCAGACAATGTGGCTTTTCATGGAGATGGAAGAGGGGAGCTGCTCTTTCTCTAGTAGCATTAATAGTGGAGGAAAGGTGCTATATAAATCACTTTTTGTGATTGAAGCTGTTTGTGAGAAACACTAGTTTTGATGCCCACGGAGAACCGCACGAACTTATTGCCCAACCCAATAGAATTGACAAAAATAATTATTTTGGCAACAAATGATAAATAATCAATATTCAAAAAATAATAAAAATACACAAATGAAAAACTGATACAAGATTTTTATTTGTATTGTGAAGTAATCCCAAAAATTAGGCGACCCATTCTCGGGGGGAGGGGCCGGGGAGCCCCCCCCCCCCCTTCGTCCNATGATCTAGCCCGCGATACATAACTCACTCTAGTCGTAATTACTTTGGAACGTCAGATATACCCGCACCAACCAGCCACATGCGTTTCGGCAATTGCCGTCAGAGCATGTCGAAGCTTCGGAACACGGGTATGCTCCCTACTGAACCCGTGCAACCGACATGCCGGGTAGCCGACATTTCTGCTATTGTGATAAAGTACAGTTGAAAACATTGTAGGTGCCATGGGGTTTAGCTCACTCAGAAATTTTGTATGATAGATATGAGGTCTTTTAGGACATGAGTGAACACACATTTGTAGGTACAGTGATATCAAACTGTGCTAATGATCAAAAGTGCTGACAAAGACAAAGTGTAGTCCTTCCAAAAAATCTTTGCCTCACCGCCTATCTGCTGAATGCACTATTAAACGTGCTACGACTTGGCTCAGTCAACGCGCAGTGTAGCGTGAGGCAACCATTTCTTGTAGAGGCTACAGTTCCAGTCGATCAAGTCAAATCTTCGATGTTTAATAAACTAACGAGGGGGAGATACCAGATGTCTGTGGGTTTTCAGTGTGAATCGCATGCCACGATATGGAATCGGGGACGCTGATTCTGAATATGTTGTTCTCTGGTGCTCTAAAGCAAAACCAAAGAAGTTATGAACAGTTTTCCGTTGCGCCCCATATCACCCGATCAAACGCTTCTCGGACGATAGCGACCGCACGCGGGGGTGTAGTGATAAGTTGCTCACTCTATATGATAAGATATACTGATCCCTTGGCAACAAGGGAGAAGTTATGGGAGTTTTTTAGCGCCGTGCATACACCATTTCGAGCAACCGCTTCCGTGATGGAGCCAGCGGTGCTTCGTGTTGTAATGGTAAGTCTCTCGGTTTCCACGGGAATCGATCCTGGTTCGATCCTCGCCATTGGCGAAGCTTTTGCTTTCTCTCGACATGTTCACTATTTGCTCAAACCGCTATTTTATTATACTATTTCAAGATTCTCCACATGTATTTGCACCTTTGTCGCGGTTGGCATCGTTCTGAATTGTATTCTTGGCTTTGCGTTTTTGACGCAACATGGATCACAATCACGCCCAAAACCTTTATGAACATTTGTGGTAAGCTCCTATGAAATGCATATAACAAAGAAGTTGTTCACAATGAGAGCAGCGAATAAAGAAAAGTTCACCACATCCTGCACATGCATAACACCCAATTGAATCGAATGACATAGAAAACAAACAGGGGTGAAATGTGAGAAAGGAACCTATCAGCGAAGGAGAAGTTTCATCCGCCGTAATGTTCTGCCAATAGCACACACATCATGAACAAGCAACTCATGCTAGATTGGATAGAATCATGCCTAGCCTCCCCAAGTTGTCCAGCTACCACGCTGCTTGTAATTGAATCGTGGAATCCATTCAGAGATCATGTTGCAATTTAGTCTGTTGTGCCAGAAGGAAGGCAATTGAAGGTGATGAACATCCCCGTGGCGCAACTGCTCAGGTACAACCTCTTGATGTGTACTTTTTTTTACCGTTCAAAGCTATGAATAAGAGATTCACATCGTACGTCATTGCACATGATCTGGATTTCTTTATTCACCATCGCGACTCTATACTTCGCATTTTGTCTCTGGTGTACCACTAGTTTTGTGCCCCTCGCTTTAGAAATTTTCTTAAATATGCTTGGTATGCAGCCGGATACTTTGACGAACATCCAGGTCCTTTTGAAACTCCCATTCAATACTGTTTCTCCCCCGATACAGTTGGGTGTTGTGAATGTGCAGGATGTGGTGAACTTTTCTTTATTCGCTGTTCTCGTTGTGAACAACTTCTTTGTTTTATGCATTTCGTAGGAGCTTACCACAAATGTTCATAAAGGTTTTGGGCGTGATTGTGATCAGAAAAACGCAGATTGTGCGCAGGAAAACTCTCATAACTTCTCCCTTGTTGCCAAGGGATCAGTATATCTTATCGTATAGAGTGAGCAACTTATCACTACACCCCCGCGTGCGGTCACTATCGTCCGAGAAGCGTTTGTTCGGATGATATGGGGCGCAACGGAAAACTGTTCATAACTTCTTTGGTTTGCTTTAGAGCACCAGAGGACAACATATTTAGAATCAGCGTCCCCGATTCCATATCGTGGCATGCGATTCACACTGAAAACCCACAGACATCTGGTATCCTTCCCTTGTAAGAATATCAATATTTCGTTATTTATTTCTGAACGTTGCCGAATTCTGGGCTGCTAACAACGATGAGGGGAATTTGTTCAGAATTCTTGGAACAGCCAGAGACGTGCGCAGACAATAATTATCACTCCTGCTTGTAAACTTTACCAAAAAAATCTAGCCTCAATCTAGCACACAATTACTTAGAAAACTCAACTCGAATAAAATTGATTCATTTCGACTCAGTGTCCACGAAAGTAGGCGCGACTAAACCGGAGCGAAGACAAGCTACCTCGGCCGTGGACGGATGAACTAAAGTCGAGGGTTTGGGAAAGGAAGCGCCTATACTGTGTCTTCCTTGACAACAAATCGGCTGATAGTTGACGCAACAACCCGCGGAGCGGAACGAGCACTCTGAACTTTCTGCCCGCGGTGGATCCGCTGTACGCCCGAGGTGGAGCGTCGGTTCGCCACCGCGGGCATGTGCGGGTCCACCGCGGACATACCGCGGATCCACCACGGACATGTGCGGATACGGACGTGAAACCAGTATTAGCAGTGCAATGCGACACCTAAAGGCAGCACCCACGAAAATCCTCACTTTCGAGGTGAGTCGTTCTCCATGTGGTCGGCTGCCAGACAATCACAATGGTAACTTGAACACAGAAGAAAGCGGCCTATTTGTGGAGATACTGCCGTGGACACAGAGCCGAGCGTGGC